>PVLC010017505.1:0-33646 GCA_004027655.1 Graphiurus murinus
TCTTTTTTTAATTTTTTAGCATGGAATTTTATACATTTTTTGGGTACAACCGGGTTAATTACACATTTTTGTTGGGTACAAACTAGTACAGGTAAAGACATCCATGCACATATTTCTCATTAACCCTTCCCCAATTCCCACCCACCCTCCCCCTATCTCCTGGTCAGTTTAGTGATTGACTTTGATGTGATCTTATAAGAGATTTTTAGAAATTATTAATGTAATAAATAGAAAACACAAAAATAAACCACATATTCTTCTAGAGATAAAAAGTTCTGAAATGAAAAATTATCTGTATAAGTTTAGTAGCAGTTTAATACAAAAGAAAATATCAGTGAATTTGAAAACAGGACAATTGAAGGTAAATCATAAAGAGAATGAACTCACCCTCATTGCCCTGAGTAGCAAGTGAGTAATGATATGTATTTAAAGTGCTAGAGTAATGACAAAGAGAAAAAATATAAATGAGGAACAAATAGCCAAAAAGTTAAAATTTGATAAACCATACAAACCTGAGATCTGAGAAGCCCAACAAATTCCAAGCAGGCAGTTGCAGCAAAGCCCAATTGATCAATATACAGAAAACCAAAATGACAAATTATTATAGCAGCCAGAGAAGAAAACATTACATACAAGGGAAAAAATAAGAAATGACAATCAGTGACTCCCCATCTGAAAGGGTGCATGTCAGAAAACAATGGAAAGATACCCTCTTCATGAATTCTGCCTTGATCACTGTATTTAAAGCTACTCCCCCACTCCCCACAATCTGGTCTCCCTTTCCAGACCCATTCCAGTTCTCCATGGCATCTGTCATTGTACAATATACTGAGTGTTGTGGTCTTGAAGTTTCATGTGTTGAAGGCATGGTCCCCATTGCAGCGGTCTTCAGAGGTGGGGCTTTTAGGAAATGTGCGGATCATGAAGGCTCTAGCTTCAGCAGTGGATTAGTCCATTTGAGCGATTATAAACTCGAACAGACTCATCCAGAGGTGCTGTAAACTGTAAACAGGTGAGGTGTGGCTGGGGAAAGTAGATCACTGTTTCCTTGGGAACTGTATCTTGTACTGTCCATTCTCTCTTCTTCCCAGATGCAAGAAGCTGAGCAGCTTTCCTCCAACACAGCCTTCCACCATGATGTTTCTGCCTGGAGCCAGCCAAAATAAACCCTTCCTCCTCTAAGTTGCTTGTGTTGGGTATTTGTTACAGTGACAAAGAGCTGATTAACACACTGCATAATTCCATGTTGATGTGTTTGTCTCTATTAGAGGTAGCATTTTTTCCTGATACATATTTAACATCTAGAAACATATCTTATACATAGTAGCTGCTTAGTAAATGCCTATTGAATGAGCAAATGGAGGAATAACAGTTGTTGGTAGGTTTATTGGGGTTTTCCAGATTAAAAGAACAGGGTATGCTGTTCTTTAAAACAGGATTTTAAGGAACTGACTTGTGTGTTTGGAGGCTTGGCATATCCTAAATCTGCAGTGTAACCTGGCAGGCTGGAGATCTAGAAGAGTTGCAAGTGAGTCCAAGAGCAGTCTGCTGGCTGAAACCCATCCTTCTTGCTCAGGGAAGGTCTATCTTTGTTCTATCTTTCGACTAATTAAAGGAGGCCTTCCTGCACTCTGGAGTAAAATCTGCTTTACTCCAAGTCCACTCATTTAAACATATTCTTGTCTAACCAAGGCCATCACAGAAACATCTCGAATAATGTTTAACCAAATACCCAGGCACTCTGCCCTAGCCAGGTTGACATAATTAACTGTCATAGTAAAGGTATGGAAAAACAGTTCTTATCCACTGCTGCCAGGTAACTGCATAAGTTGGTAACCACTTTGGGGAATAATTTGGCAACATCTTAGTTTGAGTATGTGCATATCCTACCACTGAGCAGCTTTCCTTCTATTTTTTATATCCTAGGAAGCACTTTAGGTGACAAATAAGCACGTTCAAGAAATTTTTTAAGAAATTGTTTTTAATAGGAAGAAAATGGAAATAACCTAAATGTTTACTGGTAGGAAGAGAGCTCAGTTGTGGTAAATTCCTAAATTATAATAGTGTATAGCAGTTAAAAAGAATGAGGTAGATTTACATATATTAACATGGATTAATTGTAAAAATTGTATTGAATGAAAAGCTTAGTTACAAAAGGACATATATTACTTGATACCAGATATCAGTTTTGACAATTCAAAACAACATTTGTTGCATTGAATTTTGGGGTTTTTTTTTTTTTTGTTTTTTGTTTTTGCTACCTATGATTCTGTAATTTCATACTAAAAAGAAAGTCTCCAGAAGCACAGGCCTTTCATCTCTGAGATCTTGTGGTAGAGGTAACTAGAGATAACATGCATAGAGAGTTGTCCAGTAGAAGCTTTTTAGTGTGACCAGTGTGAAGCACCGTGAACTTCTCGTATCCTCACCCATTTTGCTAATTGTTACTCATTTAGGATGATAACTTTTAAAGAACGTAAGTCATGAATAAATGTGAAAGTTAAAGATGCTAACGTTCCAATGACAGATTGCACATATTTTCAGTTAAAGAATAGATGAGGAATTTAAATAAAAATCGCATTGGAATCATTATGACATTCAATTATACCTACTGATGTTTTTTTACTTAAATAACTCGTTATGTTTTCTTAAGCTGTGATTAAGAGTAAAGTAAGTTGAAATTAAGGTACCTTTTTTCTTTAATAACTTTCCTCTCAGATCATAAGCTTAGTTGATGAAGTAACTTTTTATCTAACAGTCTTCTCCTGAAAAATCTAATCAGGCCCCTGCACTTTTTTTTTTTTTATCTCCTTCATAGTTATCTGATGATGGCCGCTATGTCTTGCTATCAATAAGGGAAGGGTGTGATCCAGTAAACCGACTCTGGTACTGTGACCTGCAGCAGGAGTCCAATGGAATCACTGGTAAGTTATTTTTCAGACACAGATAATTATTCTCGGAAGTTACACTACAAATCAATTATTTTGGTCTTCTAATTGATTTTCCAAGAAGCCTTCTTCTATTCTACCACATCATCTCAGTTCATATGGTTTTTCTCCTTTATTACTATACCATAAAATGAAGAAAAATTGGATGAAGCTAACTCTTAGCTTTGCATTTTCTCTGTAGACCGAAGTTAACAGTATTTTCTACACTTGAGTGTGAAAATATCCAGATGGAGTGTGTGAAGGAGAATCTGGCCCATTGGTCTGTAAAGTGTTAGGACTATCTAGATTTAATGGAGCACCCCGTCACAGGCAGTGGGTTATTGGACCAGTGAGAACTTGCCAGAAAACAGGTGATCATACAAGGCTCTTTAATCCTGAGGCACATGCACAGTGACAGCCTGATTTTGCTTTCTGAAGCCTCTTAAATGGTGATGGTGAGCATAGAACCAGTCAGTTACAGATTCTAGAGGTGGCTCATTGTACATGTTATCTTCCAACATCTCTGTCATACCAGCACTATCTTCAAGCTTGAAAGCACTCCAACAGCACAGTTTGCTATGCCACAGATTACCAGACCTTGAAATTCTATCAAGATAGACTGGCACTCAGATAAGAACACTGAACTAATCACACCACGTTTTGGTTAGAGATGTTTGATATAGATTTTAAAAATATAGATACTGAGTACATTTCTATAGTAATTTACTTACCTTATCCTCATTGTTAGTATCTAATCTGTATTACGTTATGATATGAAAATATTTACTTCTGATTGGGCATTGTGCATGTTTAAACTCCTCTGAGCAGATCCACATGCTAGCATTCTTAAATATTACAGAGCTCCATTCATACAACAGGATGAAGTCAGCAACTTTTATCCTGGTCATTCATATTCTCTCTCTCTCTCTCTCTCTCTCTCTCTCTCTCTCTCTCTCTCTCACTCTCTCTCACACACACACACACACACACACACACACACACACACACGTATGTGTGTATGTGTGTGTGAATATTTTTTCTATTGGAAAAAAAAAAATAAACCAACAGGTACAACCATTTTGGTCTCAAGAAAATTACACCACCACATCAGTGTTTGCATTCTCTGAGATGAGCCCACCACCTAAGAGTTATTCACTGGGCCTCTGTAGAACCGAGCAGACCCCTGAATCTGAATGAAGCAGTGCTGCTGTCCTGCACACATGTTCCTGTATGATCCTGAGATGGCAGAAATGACGTAGCCTTTTCCAGTTTATTAAAAATTCCAATTACAGTATTCTTCCTCAAGAGAGTACTGTTTTGATTTTCTATTTATGACTTCATTCTGTCTTTAAACTATTACTGAGACTTATTAAAAGATGCAAATTAACAAATTAAAGATACAAATTGCTTAACTTACTCTAAAATAGGGAAGAAAATTCTACCCACATATTCATATACTAAACTACTATTGCCATGTGCACTTTAATAAGGAGTAGCAGTACTTTGAATGAAACTTGCAAACTCCAGCAAAATTCAAGGAAACCCTTTTTGTTTTCTTCCCAGCATCTTTCTTTGACAGTCCCCCTCCACACACACCTTTATCTTGTCATTCATTGTTAGGAATTAGAGAAGAGTGCCATACACACAGGATCCCAAAGGAACATGGTACAGAAGTTCACTAGGCCTTCAAAAACAAAATTCTAGATGGTGCAGCCATGAATGAGTATGAAGAATAAAAAAAAGAGAAGGATCTGAGAAAGCTTCATTAGTTATATATAAAATTCTGTTTATCTTACTGTATACCTACAAAAAAGGTCACTTCTGTGATCCCAAAATGTGGGGACCAGCAAGCAAACAACCAGTTCTGCAGCAAATACCCGCTGACATCCTTCATTTCAACTCAGTTTATGATGTCATCTTCCAGCAGATAGCATCAGATCCCACAATTTGAAGACTCACTTAAGACCTAGTTGCAAGTCCGGTCGGTACTCTGGGACTTTTGACTGACTGACTACCAGTTGGGGTTCCCACTACCCCCTCATTGTGTCAGATTAATTTTCTAGAGCAGGTCACAGAATTCAGGGAACTACTATACTTATATTTGCTAATTTATTATAAAGGCTATTTTAAAGGATACAGATTAACAGCCAGATGAAGAGGTACATAGGGAGAGGTCTAGAAGGACCCAAGCACAGGGGCTTTCATCCTCATGAAGTTGGGTGTGCTAACCTCCTGGCACGTGGATGAGTTCTTGTTCACCTTCCTGCAGTCTTCTACCTGCTCAGCTATCTGGAAGCTCTTCAAACCCTGATGTTTTGCATTTTTATGGAGACTTTATTGTATAAGCATGACTGAAGCATGAACCACTGTTCAGAAATATGATTGGACAGAAAGCATCTGATCTGATGCTAGTAGATTGATGCTAGTAGAAGAGTGGCCTGTCTGCTTGGACTCTTCTTGGCCTCTGGGCAGCATTTCCTTCTGTGAGGGCCTGGGCAGGAGGCTTTCTGAAAAGGGGACCTTTTGATCAACTCTCAGAGAATTTCTCTGTGGCTGGCTATAAGATCGAAGGATGGGGGAACATTAGAGTGTTGATTTTAGATTTTATAACCTGCCTTGGCAAAGAGAAATTCTAATTCGTGTGGCCTGCTTTGAGGTGAAAAAAGGAGCAAGGAAAAAGGAGCGCAGGAAAAGGTCAGAGAGAGACTTTGATTTCGGAGACCTAAAGTGACCCAAACATCGTAACAGAATATTTTCACCACCTTCATCACTGAAAGCTACTTCAGAAACCAAGAACAAAAGGCCAAATACTTTAACCTTACTGTTCTGGTCATTTAGGATAATATCAGGGATATGAGAGTTATGAACCAGGAACCATGGATGAAACCCCAAATTATATATAAGTATGTATCATAATGTCCCAGCTTTGATGCATTTGGATCGTCAGGCCCAGTTTACAAAATTAGTCTGGTCTTCCAACATGGTTTTTCCTTGAGGTACTCGACAGTTGTTTTCTCTGCTCCTGGAGTGGTTTTCGTGCAGCTTCAGTGACAAGGCCAGCACAGGGCAGCACTTAGCAAGTGTCGGCATGATTGTTTTCCAGATTGCTCTTTTTCTTTAAGTCTTCCAGAGGAACATTAAGATTATTGGTCATGATTTAAAATAAATCCAGAGGTGAGGACTCTATAAACCAAATTTATCAGGGACTATCTCTCAGAGTCCAATAGGGCTACATATTTCCTAGGTGTTTTATGTTTGTAAAGTATTGGTATGTTTTATGTATTGGTTTCTAAATATAGGTATCAGTCAGAGAAGCAGAAAAAGTAGATGTATATTAAGAGATCTGTTGCAAGGAATTGGCTTACAGGATCCTGGGGAGCAGATGGGCAAGTGTGCGATCTGCAGGGCAGGCCATCAGGAAGGGCAGACAGGCTGGTGCTATTGTCCACAAGAGGAGTTTCTTCTTCTTTAGAGAAACTTAGACCTGCCTTTAAGGCTTTCAGCTGGTTGAGTCATGCCTGCCAAGATTATCAAAGGTAATCTCCTTTGCTTAAAAATCAACCAATTATGGATTTAACTACATCTACAAAATATCTTCACAGCAACACTTAGTTTAGTGTTTGACTAATTAACTAGGGACATTAGCTTGGCCAGGTTGACAGCTAAAAGACCATCACAGTGAACTCACGGAAAACCACATGGGGAGGAATAGAGCCAGCAGACTTTATGATACAAACCTAATTTCATTTTTTCGTAAGTTACACCGATGAGAGGTTGGAGATCATTGAGACATTTTGGGGCAGTTAGGTCTTATTCTATGATAAGAAAGCGAGACTCAAAGTGAATAACGGGATGGGTGGATTTGAAGCTGTAAGAGCTGCACGCTGATGAGTTGAATGTGGAGAGCCTTCTCCAGACTCCAGGCGTAGTGTGGGCCTGTCATCATTTTTAAATTATTGCTTTACTGGCATTACTTTTGTGGATAACATAAACCTCACAGTATTCTTTTGAGTGGAAGTCATGGGATTCTGAAAACTGGACTTTTATAGTGCTTGACCCAATGCAATTTCACCCTGGGGTTCAAAAGTCAGTTGCACAGGACAGGATTAGAGAGATCTTGTTTGTTAATTGATTGCTGATTCATTATGAGTCAGTAATATGATTCTGACTGTTTAAAAGAGCAAGCGCAAGCCGGGCATGGTGGCGCATGCTTGTAATCCCAGCATTTGGGAGGTTGAGACCGGAAGATCTGGTTTCGCGGACAGCCTCAGCTACCTACTGAGGCACTCTGAAACTTAGTGAGACCCGGTTTCAAAATAAAGAATAAAAGATAGGGCTGGGGGTATAGCTCAGAGGTAGAATGCCCCTGAGTTCAATCCCCAGTACCGCAAAAAAAAAAAAAAAAAAGAGCAAGCGCAAGCCAGGTGTAATAGCACATGCCTATAATTTCAATATTTGTGAGGCTGAGACAGGAGAATCACAGCCAGCCTCAGCAACTTAACAATACCTTCAGCAACTTAGTGAGACCCTGTTTCAAAAAATAAATAAAAGTGTCTGGGGGTGTAGCTCAGAGGTAGAAAAACCCTGGATTCAACTCCCAATACCAAAAAAAAGAAAGAAGTGCAATTATCCCTTGATATCCATGTGGGATCGGCTCTAGGACCCCTGGCAAGACAGAAAAATTCACAGAAACTTATATAAATGACCTATTTGCATGTAATCAACACATCCTCCTATATGCTTCAAATAATCTCTAGATTACTTATAATCGCCAATATAATGTAAATGCTATGTAAATAGTTGCTATACTATCACTGTTTTAGGGAATGATGACAAGAAAAAAGTCTATACATATTCAGTGTGGATGTGATGTTTTCTCACACATTTTCATATGTTTCTTTATTGAAGAGATTAAAGGTAGCCCCTACAAGAGGAGACATAGGGGATACCAGGTAGTGATTATTAAAGTTACTTAAATAGTTCCTGTTGGCCAGGAGCAGTGGCACACACCTGTAATTCCCATACTTGGGAGGCAGATACAGGAAGTTCATAGGTTCAAGACCAGTGCATGGTAACTTAGACTATTTCAAAATAAAAAGAGTTGGGGTTGTAGCTCAGTGGTAGATTCAATCCCTGGATTCAATCCCTACTACACACACACACACACACACACACACACACACACACACACACACACACACACACGGGCGCGCGCGCACAATTCTTATTAATCACTGCTTTCTTATCCATAGATATCCACAGTTAGATATCTTAGGGATGTAATCACAAGGCTTTAAGTCACATTTGAATATTAATCTATGAGTGAATAACTGGTGAAACAACCAGGGAAAGTTGTGTTTCCCTCTCTTCACAGTCCATGTTTGCAAATGGGACAATAATGTCTACTTCATTGGGGAACTGTGAGGAGTAATGAAAATGCATAGAGAAGGGCTGAACAGGGTTCTTGGCACACAGTGGGTTTTCAGATACTCCTTCTTTCTTTCTTTTTATTATTACATAGAAAAGTAGCTTGAGAACATCCATTTTTCTTTTTTCATTTTAACTATCCAAGCTGCTCTAAATACAGATTTGTATATTAACTTGTTTTCTGCAAAACCAGCTTTATAATCTTCAGAAGAGTCCTTCAATCAGGAAAAAACATAAATACATGTGCCTCCAGTGAGAGACTGTAGGAGAACATCTCGTTGTACCAGGTGATAACTAAAAATTCCTGTCTTAAAGTGAGGGTAGCCACCTCCCTTCCAATGTTTCCTTCCCTGCTCCCCATTTTTGCTCTTGTTCTATTAAGACGAAGGATCATTAGCACTAAACTTAAATATACTTGTTTACTCAGATATCAGATAAGTTAGTCAAGAGTAGCTGGTGACTGAAAACTAAATTTGATTTAAAAACTATTGCTTTTTATTATTTAAATCTATACCCCTCATGATAATTCTAAAACCTGTCTACTATGAAACTTTAATCTCTTCCCTAAAAGACAAGGAGAATTATCAGTATTTTTCATATAAATTAATTATTTCAGACACCACAAAACTGTGTTCTTTCAGAGCTAAGTAATTTCACTTAGGTTGTTCTTTTCTGATGTTTCTATTATCTTTGTCCCCCCCCCCCCCAAAAAAAAAACTTTTGCCCATACACATGTGGAAATGAGAAATGTGTGCACACGCGCACGCATGCATGCACACACACACACACACACACAAACACACAGTGTCCAGGAGCAATTTAGTATAACAGAAAGAGACCACAAAGGGAGAACGACACTCCATAAGTACCGAATGAAAAACAAGTCTTGGAATCTTGAGAGTTGACAGCTCTGTAGAACTGGATTCATTTTGTAATCTGAATTTGAACTGCCTTTCTCTCTTGCTGACTTATCAGGGGGAATCTCTCTCCTGTTATCCTTTGCCTTTCTCTTGGAAGAAACTTTTGCCATTCACATTTGTAATACTTCTACTTAAGAAAAACATCAGGATGTTTGTTAGAAACTGTGATCGCCTCTTTTCCCATTAACTGCAGGTACTCCTTTTCCTTACCTTTTCTGAACAGGTCTTTGTCATGGCCCACCTCATGCCCTACTGTGTAGAAATGGCATTAAGCCTATTATCTTGGCCTTAGAAGCGTATATAATTTTTTTTTTAAAAGCTCTTTAGTTAAGAGCAGGTTCTCCACAAAGAATCTTGCACCCCTTTTTCCACTGGCTACCAAAGAAGCATGTTTGGGGTTGCTATCATTCTACTTTGCGAGAGGAAGGATTTCTACCCCCAAGGTCCCCAGCTCTCTGTGCACTTGATGAATGCCTCCCTGCATCTCAGCATCCGCTCCCTTCCCCATTGTGAGTTCTTCTCTCCATCTGAAAACATATGAGGATCTGTGAACTGCATGAGCCCAGGGACCTAATCAAAGTGTTCTCTATGGAGTCCTCAGCACTTAGAACAGTGCCTGTTGATCCCATGGTAGGTGTGCACCAGTTTGTCATGAATGACTTCAGTGGTCCCTGTAGGGATCCTGTGTCCCACCTCTACCTGCCACCCTCCCTCCATACCTGTTTTAATTTACTTATGAGCTTGTATTTATTTATCTACTTTTTAAGGTACTGGAGATTGAACCCAGGGGTATTCTACCTCCAAGCTTCACCACCAGCTCTTTTTGTTTTTTGTTTTGTAACAGGGTTTCAATTGGTTGCTGAGAGTTTCATTGCGTTGCTGAGGCTATTCTCAAATCTGTGATCCTCTTGTCTCAGCCTCCTAAGTGGGATGATAGATAATGTGCCAACAAGCCTACTTCTGAGCATTTTTAATCTACCCCTGTGGCTTCCTCATTTTTTATTATTAATATTTTGTCCTTTATTAAACCCTGAGATTGATGGGTTACATACAGACTGTGTTCCTTTCAATTTTGTATACTGTATGAGCAGATTTTCTGCTTTTCTTTTTCTGTTGCTTGTTTAAAATAAAAAAAGCAAAGAGGTATTGAGGTGTCATGGAGACACCAGACCAGTGTGACATTTTATTAGTTCTGCAGTAGAAAAAAGACAGCTGACTCTTGACTCCAGATTCTTAATGTGTCTGCAGATTAGTTCAAATTAATCATATCAAACCTTGCAAGAAAATGATATATCCTTGATTTTCTTAGTTATATTTTCTCTACTTTTCTAAATTAAGACTTTAAGTATATATATATACTTATGTATATATATATATGTACATAGTTTCCTAAGGTTGCTATATACTATTTTGAATATATAAAATTGCTTCATATACTTAGACTTGACCTCTTTTCTACCTTAAATACTAGACCTCAGAGCTATTTGTTTTCTCACAAATATGTGGATGTTGAAAAATTCACATGAAAACTTAAGAGAATTTATACCTTAAAATATAAATGTGTTTAACTCAATATTTTTCTAAATATTTACATTAGAAAAGTGGAAGGTACTGCTAACTGCTTTAAAATTTAAATCTGGTTCCTTTCATTATCTTTGTATTATAAACAACTATGGGTAAGGGTCAGTCTAAAATCTAGGGCTGTGTGTCTTATATTTAGTTATGAAGCAGATGTGTATCGATGCCCCCACTGTGCCAGGCACTCAGTTGGGTAGTGGTGGTGCTGATGACAGCTGTGGGCCCTGCCCTTGGGCTCCTGCCCACTGATCAGAGGTGGTCAGTGCAGGGTTCTTAGTCCTATCAGCAGTGCTGTGACCCAGGCTGAGAACCAAATACAGAGGCAAGACACCTCTGAAGTTTGAAAACCCTAAGCTCCCTCTCTCCTTTCTCTGTTTTTTTTCTTTTATTTGTTCCTTTTTTTCTTTGGCACTTAATTTTTCTGTAGAGGGTCAGATATCACTTACTTTATAGGATAATCAGCAGGAAAATGGAGCTGACCATCTGTCCCTGTTCTGAATAGATTTAAAATTAGGAGTTTTAAGATAGAATCCATAAGAAACAATTGTCAGGTGAAGAGAACCATAAATAAGTTTGAGATCCTTGCTGCTGGTAAGGTAGCATATCTCTTCAGTGTGGCCATCCTTCAGCAAGCCTGAAGTGGTCTCTGCACGTGTCACACTTTTATGAAGGGGTCAGGGAGGAAAGGTGGTGTGCTGACACGTTGGTTTCTGTAAGGAAACACCAGCGCACCCTGTACTTCACCCAGACTTTCCCTAACCTGCTTCTGATTTTTCCTTTATTGCTACCAGTTTGATCACTTCAGATTCATTAAGTTTTTAGTACTTTCCATGAATTTATCTTAATCCTTTCCTGTCATTAAAGAGAATTGGCTTTCTCTTGCACAAATTAAGCTGCATTACTATATAACTACACTACCATAACTAACACATAACCATAAGAGGAAACTTGGTATTTGTTCATTAGCTATCACTGGCTAATACAAGTGGGATGAGCTCTTGTTTTTAGGTAGCAGAGATAATAGTGACTCGGTAGTTCATGCCCGGTGGAGGTGGGCATCCTTTGGGAGTAGTGTGGAGAAGGGGATGCACACCTTAAGCAAATGAGTTCTCCAAAGCTTAGCAAACTCATCTGAATATTAAAAGTCAGACCAATTGGGGGGGCGGGGTGAGAAAACAGTGAGTTGGTAGAAAATATTATGTGTTCCAGAATGAAAATGCAAAATAAAAAGAACTGGGACACCAAGAGGCTGTATGAAAATAAGTAAAATTTTAAATTCGATGTAAAAGACAAATTACTAGTGATGCAATTAGTATTTATGTTAATTTTAAAATAAGTGATTTTGAGGACATTTTCTAGAAAAATGGCTGTGTGCCATAGGCAATGAAAATTAGATGTTAAAAGTTCACTGTTAGCAATCCTTCTGCTCAGAGGCATCACATTCAGTTTATTTTTGTCACTTGAAGAACATTGGGGTTATTTGGAATAATAGTATGTTTTGTGTGTAGCATTTCCTGCGTGCCAAGTTCGGGGCTTGCAAATGTGGATGTTTCATTCAGTGTTCTCAGCATCCTGAGGAGCACAAATTACTCTCCCCAGGAAACCAAGGCTGTGAGCCCAACTGGCTTTCCCAATGCCACTTAAACATTTGAATTCAGGCCAGCATGGCTCCCCAGCCTGTGTTCTAGCCTTTCCATGTGACTGAAGGAAGTCCTTCAGGCCCAGAGGACAGCAGCCCCCAACCCTCCACCCACTGCGGAGCGTGACTATACCTTGCGTTTGTTATCCTTGTGGTATGTGAAACCTGTATGGTTTTTGTAAAGTATAAAAAGCAATTGGTTCCTGTTGTTAGTGAGCTTCCATAATGTTTTCTGCGAAACGTAGTTAATATCCTTGATGATTTTCAGAGAAAGGAATCAAAGTATGTCTTTGCTCTAGGAAAAGCATAAGAGGATTTATTTTAAGCTATTCTCCATCAGGATACAAATCAGTTCCCACCAAGAAGCACGTTTATAAAAAGCGAATTTAACTTCAATATGAAGAGGTTCCGAAACTAAATTCTGTTTCTTCAGAGTGAATAATGCCACTTAAAGACAAAATGGCTAAAAGTGAAAGGGTCATATCTCTTTTAAAAGTAATTTTCCATTTAAATCAATAGGGTTCTCACTTGTGAGTAGCAAAAATGAATGCACCCCATTGTTCAGCTGAAATACTTTTCTTCTGAATTATTTCTCTACCAAAACCTGGAGCAAAAGGATTTCATGAGCTTCTGTTAAAAACATCCTGCCTGTGAGGGTCTATATTTTGAACTTTTTCTTTTCAAATTTTATTTAAATCCAGTCACATTCTTCATTATGAATGAGCTTCTGACTCAGAATGTATTTAGGGCTAAGGTTAATGCTTCAGAATTTGTAACAGAAAATGAGCACAACGTTTTTGAGGTTCCGGTGTTCCCTGCAGCTTGATTATTGAGATAACTGCATGCAGCAGTACCGAAGGAGAGTCCTATGTGTGTCACATCTGCTGCATCCTAGTGACTTCAGGTGGGGAGGGACCCTAGTAAATACCACTGGCTGCAAGACCTTTTCAAGCAGAAACTTTTAAGATGGTTACATTGTGAAATAAAGGTTTCACATCAGGATATGCCTTCTTGTCAGGGAAATATCTAAGGAATCTGACATTTCACTGAACTAAGATTTTGTGTCTACAAATGTCATATCCAGAAAATTATGTTTTCTCATGCTTATTATAAACAAATGAACCTTTCTGATTATCTTCAAATTTGGCATTACCAGCTAATAGCCTACTTGCATTGTTATTCTCTTAAGGATTTCTTCTTTTAAAAACATCATTTAGTGTGAGCTAAGATGCAGTTACCTCTGAGTGGATCACCTACTGAGTGGTTTTTTTGATGTTAGCAGTTTATCACTGGGGGGAAAAAATCATTGTAACTCAGATGCAGCGTTTAACCTTTTGTGAAAATTTTAAGGACTTACTGGGAATTTGGCAGATTATATATTTTGAATAACCTCCCAGTTGAAAAAATGAAATGATGAAAAATGTTCTTAAAGCAGCTTTCCAAATCATTGCTAATTTGGCAGAGAAGACAGGAAACCAAAAACAGAATGAAAGCAGGAGTCTTAGAATGAAATGAAAGTTGGATTGTCCTGAATGGTTCTGCTGTGTCTCTCCATTCTTGAGAGTCTAATGAGAGGAACCTTCAATAAGGGGTTTTGGTAAGGAAACCTACCAGTGGTAGAACTGGAGGCTGTGGAGTGGATAGTAAGTAAACTTGTACTTTGGCACTAGGGAGGGGTGAGAGAAGGCAAGATGTGAATTTTTCTCCTAAAGCATGAGAGATTGGCCTTCGTGTGGGTACAAGTTGGCTCAGTTGTGCCTGTGAGGTCCAAAAGTCCAAGAATTTAATTTAAATGCTCCTTAATTGGTTGTATTCCAAGAGGCAAGCAGAAGCAAATGCAGATCTTCCCTGGAAGAGTGCCACTTAACTAACCCAACCTCCAGGAATTCCCATGCCTGGAATTTCAAGGGAAGTCAGCAGTTCAGTCAAGAGCATGTCAGATGAAGAAATTCACCAACGTGAGTAGTTGAGCCACCAGAAGCACCAGAGTGGAATTACCAGATGCCTAGTGCAAAATAAGTATGCAAAATGCTCTTTTAAAAATAATCAGTGTGATGCTACTGTAAAAAAATAAGGCTGAAATAAGATGAGGCAAGAAATAAGATGAAGCCTAAACAGACAGATTTGGAAAAGGACTAAGTAGAACTTATAAAAGTAAAAAGAATATGATCATTAATATTGAAAATTGTTATCAGGATGAAGAGAGTATATACAGAGGAAGAGATATTTTGTGAAATAGAATGTAGGTATTAAAAAAATACCTAGAATGTAAGCCACCAAGGGTAGAAAAACATGAGTTACTGGACATGAAGATGAACAGACTCCTTCCTTAAATGATAAAACTACAAATTAGGATTAACAATTCTGCAGAGGACAAGAAAAGCTGGGGAAAGTATCTATTTGAAGACCTTAAAGAGCTAATGAGAAAATGAATAATAACTAGCCCAAGATACTATGAGAGTGATATGGCTATCTTAATATCAAAATACACCTTAAAATAAAGAGCTTTACTAGAGATAAAACTTGATAGTCATAAGTTCACTTTAAATATAATTCTGCTTATCTAACAGCTTAATTTCAAAAATGCAGGAAGCAGAAATGAACAGACATACAAATAAAAATAGACAAACACAATTAGAGGGACATTTTTTAACAGATCTTTTCTGTGACTGATAAAACAAATGGCCCCAAACAAATCAGTAAATATGTGGAAGATTTGGACAGTCTGATTAACACATGACCAAATAAGCATGTTTAGTACATCACACATGATTGTGCAATACACATTTTTTCGCTTTTCTATAGAATATTTTTTAAAAAATAGATCAAAAAACTACTTTTCTCAACAAATTTAAAAGGATTAAAGTCATGCCAAGTATACTTCTTGAGCGCAATAAAATTTAGCCCAGAGTTAGTAAGAAAAACCAAAGAATAAATAATAATATCAAATGAATGAAGTCAGACACCAAGGAATATGTGTTGTGTGTTCTTATTATATATAAGGTTCAAAAATGATTCAAAACTAAACTGTACTGTTGATGGATGCAAATGAAAGCAGGAAAAATCAAAAAAAAAAAAAAAAAAGGTGAGACAATTCTCATAAAAGTCAGTGAGGATTTCTTTTCAGAGGCAAAGGGCTTGCTCAGAGCATTGTGGTGCAAAGAGCTTCCTCCATATTATGAACAAAAATGTGTTGGCTGTTTATATGAGTTTGTTCTTCCAGATGAATTGTAAGTCCCTTTTGAATTTCGATTGAAATTATATTAAATTCATACATTTCCTCTGAAATTATTTGTATCTTTGAAATACTGGGTATTCCCATTTAGGGAAATGGTATGTATTTACACTTATAAGGGGGTGGTTTGGGTTTTTATTTTTACATTTCCTTAGAAAAGTTAAGAGGGAGGTGTACATATATATTCCACATTTCATGTTAGATGCATTTAAGTATTTTATGTTTGTTTCTATTATAATTGAACCCCTATATTTTCTGATTATTGCTAGAATATAGGAAAACTATACAATTTTGTAAACTATTAATATTATTTGTCTCAATTCAAATCTTTTTTTTTTTTTATATTGGGGATTGAACCCAGAGGCCTTCTACCTTCAAGCTATACCCCCACCCCAATTTTATTTATTTGGAAACAGAGTCTTGCTAGGTTGATGAGAGTCTCACTACTTGCTGAGGCTGTAGTGATCTCAGCCTCCTAAGTACTGGGATTACATATGTGCACCACTACACCAGTTCTAAGAATATATTCAGTTGCATTTTTATCCTGGGGTAGGTGCTAGTAGTAATTTTTTATAATAATTTTCACATTTTCTTAGTTCTCCTAGTTGAAAGTTGAGAAAAATAAAATGTATCCGGGGATAAAGAGATTGTTGAAAGTCATACATCTAAATAGTGGGAGAGCTGGGTGTGTGTGTGTGTTGTTGTTTTGTGGTGCAGAGGATTAAACCCAGGGCCTTGTGCATGCCTAGGCAAGCACTCTACTTAGCCACAGCCTCAGCCTAAGAGCAGGGGTTTTGATCCAAATATGTCTGACCACGGAAGTCACGCTTTCAATGTTGGGATTATATTTCTCATAAGTTTAATTCAACAATACATTCTGTAAATATATGCTAAGGGTATGAATAAGATAATATACTCATGAAAGATACAAGGAATATGAATGAACTATCCAAATTAAAGTAGCAATTTCACTGTGAAATTGAAAGGAGGAAGTAATGACAGAAAGGTTGAGATCTGAGCCTTTCAGTAGTTTAGAAATCAGAGAATTTCTTTGTTTATAAAACTTTTCAGATGTTCTCTGGACATTTATATCAGATACATTGTGAAACAGATGTCTTCCTAGTAGATTGAGTGGAGGAGGTTAAATATTAAAAGTGGTTTGTATTGAGCCATTTAAATGAGGATGGTAGCTTATTTAAGATTTTGGGTTTTTTTGTTTTGTTTTTAGTGATAACCATCTCTAGATTACTTCTTCGAAATAAAGAAATGGAAAATGTCTATTCTCCCACTTAACACAAGTTTTATTTATATATTTGAAGTACCTGTAATTTTATTTCAGTGCTGACTGAAATAGTGAATAAAAAAGACAATAAATAAATAAATACATAACTGTACCTTGAGAGAAATACCCTGAAGATAATAGTGGGGAGGCTAGTTAGAAGTGGCTAGCCACTGACAGTGGGCCAGGCAGAGGACACAGCCTGTGACATGACCCAGAAGCACATCTTAGGAACCCAGCAAGCAAGCATGGCCAGGGGGCAAGAGGTGAGACAAGAGTTGGAACAGGAGAAGTTGGCTGAGAAAGGACTGTCAAGGAGTTTGGATTTTATTCAAAGTGTGATGGGGAAGCCATTGAAATTCCTAAGGACACCAACACAAACTGAGTTAGGATATTAAGACATGACAGTGGCTGCTGTACCAAGAAAATCAAGTGGCACTGGGAAGGCCAGGCAGAAATCTTGTGCCTGGACTGGCCTTTTTTGGGCTTGGCACCCCTGACGTTCTCAGCCTTTATTGTGGGGCTTCCTGCTCATGTTAGACCTTGGCCCACTAGATGCTGGTAGCAGCCCCCACCCCCAAGTTGTGACCACCAAAAATGTCTCCAAACACTTTCAAATGCCCCTTGGGGGAGGGGACAAGGAAGGAGACAGTGGAGACTTGGCAGGCTGTGATGGCGGGGGAGGTGGAGGAGTGTGCTGACTTGAGGCTCTCGCAGGCGGAAGAGGGTTGAGCAGATTGTGTGGGGCCGTGGGCGGGGAGGAGAGGTCCTTTACTCCTCTCACTGCCAGGTTTTCAGAGGTTTTTTTGGCAGTTCTTAAAAACAAATTCACTCATAACTGGTCCTTCCTGTTTCTTATGCCTTAGAGCTTCCAGATATCATCTCTGACTTGTGTTCTGTAGAAAGGATCCACCTTCCCCTCCCTATAAAAAACCTACGCCATTTTTTAACGTCGGAGAAGTAACAGGAGTGCTTGGTCTCTCGCCAGGAATCCTCAAGTGGGTAAAACTGATTGACAACTTTGAAGGAGAATATGACTATGTGACCAACGAGGGGACAGTGTTCACGTTCAAGACCAATCGCCATTCTCCCAACTATCGCCTGATCAACATTGACTTCACGGATCCTGATGAGTCCAAGTGGAAAGTGCTTGTTCCCGAGCAGGAGAAGGATGTCTTGGGTAAGTTTACACATCTCACAAACATGTCCTTTTGTTCTTGGTGAGAACACCCACAAGTTGATCCATCTTGCTCTGTGGTGACTAGTTACAAGGTAAAAAATCTTTGCCCTCTTATCAGAAATGAAGTGACGAAGTGCTGCATCCAGTTCTGTGCTGTGTGACATCTTTGTAGCTTAATAGAATATCATGTAGGAATGCAAAGTAAAAAATATGGAACCATGAATTCAGACTTTTTAAGGTGTTGCTTTTTTTAATAGCAGTTGTCTTTGTGTACTTACTGTCTTTGTGTCCTTACCAACTTTTAATTTTTTTAATTTATTGGTGCATTATAATCATACATCTTTAGGAGGTACAGGATGGTAGAGTCATACATGCACACATCACTCATTTAGCCCTTCCCCAATTCCCACTCCATTCCCTCCCCACTCCCTCCTTTTGTTCGGCTTACTGGCTGACTTTGATGTGTTTGTGATTGTACATCATGCACATTAGGGTGTTTCCCTCTTTCCCTCTCCCATCTCCCTTAGTTAGGTTGCCTTCTTTGCTCATCTAAGATTTCTCCTTCTTTGTCTGGAGTCCCTCTTATGAATTACAAAACTATGGGATATGTACACAATGGAATTTTACTCAGCCATGAAGAAGAACAAAACTGTCATTTGCAGGAGAATGGATGGAACTGGACAATAATATGCTTAAGTGAAATTAACTTTTAATTTTTTTAAACCATTTGGTTTCACAACCCTTGGCTTGAAGCTATTAAATAAACTTCAGTTGCTTGTGTTATACCTATTATAGATCAGCAGATGGATTTTTAATCCTCTTACTAGAAAACAGAATAGACTATCGTCAGATTTAATTGAAAACTATTGTAGTCACTGTTTTGTGTACTGAACTTCATTAACCTATAAAGAACTTCCCTTGCATATCAGTCGTGTTTCATAGTGCCTTTCAGTTACCTTTTATCATTTTCTCCAAAAATTATACACTACTTTATTATTTGTTGCACGAAAGCTGAATTTGATTAGAAGACTTGCTAATTTTGAGACAGTCCCGTGTGTGTGTGTGTGTGCGCGCGCGCGCGTGCATGTGTGTATGCGTGCGCGCGTGCATGTGTGCGTGTGTGCATGTGTCCGTGTGTGCTCATTACCTTTGGCTAATGCAGCATTTACTAGTTGGTGGCAAACCTTTTTTTTTTCAGTGTTGAGGATTGAACCCAGGGGCATTTTCCCTCTGAGCTTTAACCCCAGCCTTTTGGTTTTTTTGTTTTGTTTTGAAACAAGATCTCACTAGTTTGCTTAGAGTCTATGTTTTGGAGTCTGGAGGAGGCACTGGTTTGCCTGGGCTTCGCTGTCCTGGCTGCACCCCTTTGCCCTCTTCTCATAGTCTCCAGCCTGTCCTACTGAATAGGACCAAAGACAAGACCATTTGCTCATTCCTGCAGGATCCACATGCAGAACTCAAGCAGCAGCCTGTCCCAGGCGCTTCCTCTGTTGTTAGCTGGTCCCTCTGCCTTCTAAATTTCCAATCACAGTCCCTATCATTTCTCAGGTTTCATTGAGGCACCAGCAGTTTGTCATTCTTAGGCTGGAGTCAATAGAACGAAATACAGGTGCTTTCTTCGTGTGTGTGTGTGTGTGTGTGTGTGTGTGTGTGTGTGTGTGTATGTGTGTGTGTACTGGGGATTGATCCCAGCCCTATTTTATTCTTTATTTGGAAACAGTGTCTCATTAAGTTGCAGAAGGCCTCACAAGTTCCTGAGGCTGGCTGTGAACCTTTAATCCTCCTGTCTAAGCCTCTCAAGTACTGGAATTACAAGCATGGGCCACCACACCTAGCAATGGCAGGTGCTTTCTCCAAGGAAATCTCATCTATTGCCTCAAAACCATACTCACTCTCAGTCCCTTTTTTATTGGGTGAGGGACCCATGGTCATGGAATGGGTTTGGGGCCATTTCCTTGAATTATCACCCTAAGGAGGACTGGTTCAAAGTCACCTGGTGGTTTCTTCCATGCTGAGGTGCCTGGTGCTAGACTCGACCCCCTGCTCTGGGTTTGTCAGCCCACATTACAGGGGTCCAGATGAGGAGTGGGTGACATAGACCTTCAGGTAGGTGCCCTGGCATTGTGCAGGTGCAAATCCAGGTGGAACAGTGATTCTTATAGAGGGAGCAATAGTAGTATTGTAAATATTTCCTGAGGCATCTGAATTTTCTACCATTTAAAACCAAGAAGGGGATTTTTAACTTAAGGTGACATCCCATCTCATTTGTAGATCTAATGAAGTGCAAATTAATTCTTGGAGATTGGGGTGGTGATGTATTTTTTTAACCTTCCTTCTGAAAGGTTTTAAGTTCTTTAGACTGGAAAGGGGAAACCTTCAATATTCACTAGAACTCATCAATTTAAAGAGAAGCACAGTCGAATTTGCCATATATCATTAGCACAGAATGCTCTTCTGAGAATAAAAACTAGAGATGAGTCATAAAGCACAACTATAAAGTCAGAGCTTTTTATTAATGACAGTCTACAAATCTCCCTGTCCTTTTTTTATTCACTTTGTCTGCTTTATAATTCTGATGTACTCATAGTTAACACCAATTAATTATTCTTTGACAGCAGTAATTTATTTTAATTTTTCACATACTTTTCTCTCTTGAAAACATTAAGCCACATGAAATATATTGCTTGTTGGAGGTGTTCTTAAAAAAAAAATAACTGTATTAGAGAATGAGCAGATGAGCAAATTACTTTTGGATGTAGGAGTGCTTTGTATCCTCTCTTGGAAAGTTAGCTGGTAATCTTCAGAGTTTCCTCTGGCCAGTGTCTCATTGTTCGTGTGAGTAAACAATGGCACTATGAAACAAGGAGTGTCAAGAACCACCCACCTCCCCCACTAAACCCAAGGAAGCTTTGACTTTCTACCTGTTTGAACTGCTACCTGCAGCCTTGACCTTACTTGTATCTGCTGCGGCCTCTCCCCCTCTGGATGGCCAGTCCCTCTCCCAGGCTGGCCTCTGTGCCTGCCCATCTATTTTTTCTCTCCCCATCCCCTCATGTACCTCTCCTATCCTAGCTTTGCCTAGTGACACCATAGTGGCAAGTTGCCACCCTGGAGTTGAGAACTCATTTCTCTACCTCCCTCCTCATCCCTGCGGTTGTCAAGAAGAATTTTCAGGAAATATCTTTCATTTCTTTTCTTTTTTCTGTCAACCATGTTATCCCCAGTGTTCTCCAAGGCTTGCTGCAGTAGTTTCCTACTTGGCTCTCTCCAGCCATCTGAAAACTTCCCTTGTGCACTCACCTGCCAGATCCATGTATCATTCATTCATTCATTTATCCATTCATTTATTTATTGTGGTACTGAGGATTGAACCCAGGGATATTCTACCTGTAAGCTACATGCATCCCCAGCCCTGTTTGTTTTGAAACAGGATCTCTCTAAGTTGTTGAAGGCCTCACTATGTTGCTGAGACTACCCTCAAACCTGTGTTCCTCCTGTCCAAGCACTGGGATTACAGACATGTACCACCACACCTGGTTCATATATCCTCTATTAATCATCAATAACAAGTAACTAAACTCCAGCCTCCCATCCCCACTCTCCAAATGCACTATCAGACCACCACCATCACTGCCACCCACCACTGAACTGAATAGCTTTTTTCTGCTTAAAAATGAATCTCTTAAGCTGGGTGTGGTGGCACACGCTTATAATCCCAGCATTTGGGAGGCTGAGACTGGAGGATCCGGGTTCGCGGCCAACCTCAGCTGCTTAGTGAGGCCCTCTGCAACTTAGTGAGACCCTGTTTCAAAATAAAGAATAAAAAAGTAGGGCTGGGGCTATAGCTAGGAGGTAGAATGCCCCCCGGTTCCATCCCCAGTACCGCAAGAAAAAAAAGAATCTCTCAGCCAGGTGTTGTGGGGCACACGCTTGTAATCCCAGTACTTGGGAGGCTGAGACAGGAGGATCGCAGGTTTGCAGCCAGCCTCAGCTACTTAGTGAGGCCCTCCACAACTTAGTGAGACCCTGTTTCAAAATAAAGATTAAAAAATAGGACTAGGGGGTGTAGCTCAAAGGTAGAATGCCCCTGGGTTCAATCCCCAGTACTACAAAAGAAAAAGAATCTCGCATTTATTCTCTTTACCAGTCTTTCTTCCTTCTACCTTCTCTGCTATTCATTCATTCATTCATTCATAGATAATCCTTTCCTTTCTACTCTGACCTTCATTTCTTGAGTCATCTGTCTTTCCATCTCCTTATTCCCTGGAAAGGCCGTCCTTTTCCTTTTAACCCCTCTGACATTGCCCCCAAATGCACATATTCCTATACTCAAGACGAAATTCAGCCCTTGCTTAAGGACGCTCACTTGTTTTGGGTTCTCTACCAACCAATCACTTGCCTTTGTATTTTTATGATTATATCTCAAGGACAGAGATTACTTTAACTTCCCATTTGTCTCCCTAGCACCTTGCAGAGTGTCTGGTATTCACCAAGAGCTTATTACCTTTTTGTCAAGTACTCAACCCTGTCAAACACGGTTCATGATTTGGTTTTTGTCCTTTTCCTCCCCTAACTCCTATAGCATGATAGCAGGTAAAGAATATGTAGACAGGTGTGTTAGCCAGTTTTCCATCACTGTGACGAAATACCTGAGAGAATCAGCATCTTGGGATGTAAGTTTATTTTGACTGAAAGTTTTGTGGGTTTCAGTCTGTGACCAGTCGGCCCTATTGCTTCAGGCTTGAGATGGGGCAGGACATCATGCTGGGAGCTTGTGGCTGAGGCAGCTGCTCACTTCATGGTGGTCAGAAGGCAAAAAGAAAAAAGAGGAAGGGCTGGTTCTTCAAAGGCATACCCCCAAGTGACCTAGCTTCCTTCTTTCCTCCCGATAGCAATGGTTAGGGGTGAGCCTTCAACATGTGTACCCTTAGAGACACTTATCTAAACCATAGCTGCAGGGCTATTTGTGCCCCACACATTGAAGGACTACACTAGAAACTTGATGGATGATTAAAAACCAATTATAAAATGACTTTGCAAGTCTCATTGCTACAGAGCACATTGGAGAGCTCTAGAACTGTTCCGTTAATTTGTTTTTCACTAATTTTCAACTGGCATTCAAATTTCTCTCTCTCTCTCTCTTGTCTTTTCAGAGTGGGTAGCTTGTGTCAGGTCCAACTTCCTGGTCTTGTGCTACCTCCATGACGTGAAGAACATTCTGCAGCTGCATGACCTAAGCACGGGCGCACTGCTCAAGACCTTCCCGCTCGAGGTGGGCAGTGTGGTGGGCTACAGCGGGCAGAAGAAGGACACCGAGATCTTCTATCAATTCACCTCCTTCCTGTCGCCAGGTCAGAGGCTCTTCACCCATGTGTTCATTTGAAACATCACACACACTGATGGGTTTCTCTTGGGAAATGGAAATATAATGCAAGGTTATTGCAAATCACAGAGGCTGTATCACAGCCAGAATTACTTAATGGGAATGAAAAGTAAAACAGGTGCTCAGAACAAAGGAAAATGTAAACACCTAAAACTGTACTCTCGTTAAGCTTATATTTTTGAGTCTCTGTTCTTTTGGAGGCAGGAACAACTGCTGTTCTAAGTTGATTAAAAAATTGGTAGCAACAAATATAACCATTAGTTCAGCCCTTGGTGTTTATACAGTCCACGGGGACACAGTGCTGATAACAAAAACATAAAATTTGTAGCCACACTTGACATTAAATGGTGTTTTCTAAAATAAACTGAGGATAAATTTGCCTATTGTTTAACTGAATTCAATTATAATTCTAAAAATATAGTTTTATCTTGGGCCTGAGGAAGAATACTTGTAAGTTATGATCTTACATTTTATGATATGGTAATTTTTTTTTTTTTTCTGACAGCACTGGGGATTAAACCCAATGATACTCCACCATTATGCTATATCCCTATCCCTTTCTCACTAAATTGCCCAGGCTGTGCTTGAACCTGTGATCCTCCTGCCTCAGCCTCCTGAGAGTGTGAGATTATAGGGATGTGTGACCATGCTGGCTAAAATAATTCTTTTAACTTTTTCAAAAGTTTGCCACATTCGTATGCTTTGTTTGGGTTTTTCTCTACTTCTCCACTCTGCTATTTGTGTATAGTCAGAGCTATACACCTACTGGGATTCTTCCCATAGGTCTGGCTCGGTTGGCTATTTGCAGGTAACCGGGCAGACCCTGTCTTAAAAACAATCTGACTGAAAAATTTTATACATTTTCCTTGTTCATTTGTCAAGCTCCTCTAAAGTACTTTTTGTCCCACTCAGTTTTGTCACAATCCTTTGTTCCTTAGAAAATAAAGCAGGGTTAGTGGAGAGCTGGGCAGGTGCTGAGGCAGTGCTATCCTCCTGTGGGATGTGGCCAGATCACAGGGATGCCTCATCTACTTTTCTTTTGAGCCTCTGAGTCACAGGGCTGGCAATTCATAAGAAATCTTATCGTGGTGACAGGTTGCTGTCAGGGTTGTTAAAACCAGAAGAATGATGTTCTGTAAGTAGGTCTGATGGTGTACCTGGAAAACTCAGCAGGCTGTTTTCCCACACTCCTTTCAGAGGATGGAGAGAGGGGAGGAAAAGAGCCCACAGCACGGTGGGAACATGCATAGGGCCAGGCGTCAGGACCAGCAGTGCAGGAGTTCCATAGCAGAGCATCCTGTGACTCCCACATCCCTGTCCCTCCTGGAGCCTGGAGTACAGCAGCAAAAGGGAACAGACCAAGAAAAACCCATTTCTTTCAGAGAGCTGTTCTCACCTCAGCGCTGCAGGCTCCACAATTTATTTCCTCAGGTTTACACTGGTTCTAGGAATTTTACTTTGGAGAGGCTCATATCTTAAACAGTTTAAATGGATAAAGGACAAAGAGTACAGAGCAGGGTGACTCACCTGCTGTTAATAAAAAAAAAGCCAGAGTCCCCAGAGGCCTGTAAACCTCCTTCAGTGACCCCATGTGACCATTTATTCCAGGAAAAAGCTCATCATTACCTGGGGGACAAAGGGCTCATTGTCCTAGTGTAGAATGATGGCTTCTGCGCCAAGCAGTGAAATATCATCTGTGACTGTGGCTGTGAAATTTGGAAGAAGTGTCTTCCTAGTTCTGTACCACCAGGCAGCCTCTGCACAAGCCAAGTTTGTTACAGAAATGCTTTGTCTCCTCTTACTCATTTTGCCTCCATCTTTCTCTCTCTCTTTTTTTTTCTCCTTAAATGTAATTCGTTATCTAAAACCAGAGGATGGTACTTCCACACTCAGGCTTTCTAAGGCCAAATGCAAAAACAGACATCAGATCTCAGAAAAACAAGAATTGTCAGTGTGTGTATCTGCACGTCCATACACAGATACATCCACTCGAAAATTGTCTTGCTCTAGTCTCTGGAGATTAGCTGTTCACAGCAGCCACCAGCAGAGACATAAAATGATAAGTAAAGCCTCCAGGTCACAGATAAATACAGTTCCTGCTTCCTGCTGGGGACATGTGGCACATCTGGCAGATCCACACCAGCTGAATTTGTTTCCCATGGAGGTACACCATGAAGACACATCTTGAGCCCAAGCCATTTATGATTTTTCCACCTTGAGTCACACTTGGGAGAAAGCAGGCAGCCAGGGCAATTTGGAGCATGATGCACTGATTCCCTGTGTCTCAAACCACTTAGTAGCTTAACTGATTAATTCTGTGCTTGTGGAACTTTGAGGGTTGCCTAAGGTTAGCTCCGGACAGACGTGTGTCTTGTAATTAGGACAGCAGTCCTACAGGCATGGCTCTGGGAAGCAGGCTGCAAAACCTAAGCCTTTTAGGGACTGTGGGGAAAGACAAAAACTTTAAGAGAATTGATTCTGTTCTTTTTCTTTTATAACATTAAAACCTAACCTCTAATCAGATAAAAAGATATCTATGTGGGTTACAGAGTTCCTTTGCCTTTTCTTTACATAGGCACCTCTTTTCAGTCCCTCTGTTCTTGCGTAGCTTTTCTTGTGTTGTCCTTCCTCCAGACTCCCTCTTCTCCCACCTTAATTTATTTCAGATTACACTGTGAGCATGCCAGCTAATCTGCCTGCGTCCATCCTACTGTTAAAATAGCCTTGTTAAAGGCCTGTTTTTATCAGAAAATGTATCAAATCTAGACACTTCTTCTAAACTTAAGGGATTTCCGTAATCCAATTCTCTCATTCACCCATAAACTTTGAAATTTATTTCCTAGAGAGCACCTAGCCGGTCCTTTCTTGTTCATGATTTCAGAATGTTTTCTTCACTCGCTCACGTTCCTTGTTCTTTCCCTGCACAAGCCAAATCAGGCAGAACACAAAGCATCATCAGGTCGTAGTGATGTGTGAAGGTGCAGGGGGCTAACCTGGACTGACCCAGATGCAGCGATACATAGAAAATATTGATAAAATGTAAAAGATTTGACACAGAGGTTTGACACAGCCTCTTGAAGGAGCCACTCTGTGCCCTTGCACAGAATAGAGGTCAGGTATTTGACACCCTTTCTATGAGTAGTAACCAGCCCCTCTGGTATGTTTATTTCATTGGGCTATTAGACTTGATGTCTCAATCTTTCTAGATATACAGGCATATAGAGTGTTGTCTCCTACTCCTGTCTTTCACTAGGTGATTTGTATCCCAGTAGTTGGTGACTTGTCTGAGGTCACTGAGCTGAGCATTCTGTCTCTAAGTCCTTCCTCATTTGTTGTACTGCAATATGTGGTGGTGCCACAATTGAATCAAATATTCAGATGGCCTCTGTGTGGTCTTCACTCTGTCTTCTTTTTGTTTGATTATTTGGAGATTTTTTTTTTTCAATGATTCTTATGCTTTTTGTGTTTGTGGTGGGTCCTATGTTCTGATCAAACATAAGCTCTTGAGAATTAAAATGTCTGAAAATAATCTTTCACTCTAAAGATTAAGTCTCAATAGGCAAATACAGTATTCAGTGTATTAGTAAATCAAGATGCATGCTTAGAGTGTAGTTTGGAGGTACATTACATATAAAGATATATTCTAACAAATATTAAAGTATAACTTAATTAACTAGGTCAATACTTTAGTTGTGTTATGCATCTTACTATCAATGTTAATCAGACACCATATTTTAGTACCCTTCAAATAGTTTGTAAGCATGAGAATCTAAATAACATTGATAATGATTAGCTGTCATGCTGTTAAAGAATCTAAATGCCCTACTCCATGCCAGTGTGGGGAGGGGCTGGCAGAGTATTGTTTCTCAACTGTTAGTGAACTGCACACACACAGGAGTTGAGAAGAGCATGCTGCCATTTTAACACATGGTCGATCAATTTAAATGTACCCTGCGGGAATACTGTTTTGTTTCTGGTTTTCCAGCAGGTATTGGGATTACAAAATCAATTTTTCATATACTTGTCAGCATATGGTTAAAGTGTTGTGGAAGAAATATTTTCACACTGGCTACTTCAATTCTATTTCATAAACCACAGCAGTGCCATTATTTGTAACTATCAGTGATTTGTCTTACTGTTTCTTTGATTTAGTTCTTAAATGTTAGAGAGTAGCATTAAATACAAGTTGTAGAATTTAATTAGTGGCTAAATGAAGTGGAATTCTTGCTATATTTTAATCATTTGCTCTTATGCACAATTACTGGGATAATAAAAATTGAAAAGGCTATTCCAACTACTACTGGTCACCTTTGGCCTTGACTGCAGTCTACATGTTGTCCATGGGTGAGTAGGTGTCAGGTAGCAAGATTCTCAGGATGTATCAAGAAACCCCTGATTGGCTTTTGAACTTGGGCAAGTCTTTGGAGTTTTCTGTCAATTGCCTTTCAGGTAAAAATTCCCAGATGAAGTTTACCATTTTCTTTGACTTGTGCTTCTAAATGACTTGGCTTAGAAAAAACTTGTTAAGTCTCTGCAATTAAGTATTCTGCCTTTTCTCATACAGAATGCATTAGAATCTTCTGCAGTGTATGCTCAGGTTAACTACCAGGCTCAGTGGTACACATCTGTAATTGTATCACCAGGAGACTGAGGTAGCAGGATCGCAGGTTTGAGGCCAGCCTGGGCAACTTAGTGAAACCTTGTCTCAGGATAAAAAAAATAAAAAGGGCCAGGGATGAAGCTCAGTGGTGGAGCACCCCTGAGTTTCCCAGTACTGAATGAATGAGTGGGTGGATGGATGGATGGATGGATGGATGGATGAATGAATGAATGCAGCACTCGAGGAGGATGATGAAGGTGGACCTTTGCAGAGCTGTCCTCGTGCCGGGCTCCATCCTCAGCCCTCCTGGCTCAGTGACCCTTCTACTGTGGCGGTGATTGGGGCCCTGACATGCACTCCTATCTTGCCATTTCTGGCATCTGGTTGTGCTTTGTGGTCCTTGTTGCCCTTGCATCTGGTGAGTCTTGTGTACTAACCTGGATTTCCCGTCCTTCAGGTATCATCTATCACTGTGATCTTACCAAAGAGGAACTGGAGCCCAGAGTTTTCCGAGAGGTGACGGTGAAAGGAATCGATGCTTCTGACTATCAGACAATCCAGGTATGGAGAATTCAATCTCATTGATGTACGAGTTAGGTAATCTGACTTTCAGGCTGGCCTGTTCGCTCTCTACATTGTCAGAAGTCACAGATGTATCCCACAGTAAATACAGACAACAAATGTTTTTTGGAGCCCCTGCTGTTTCCAGGCATCGAGCCAGGTATGCAGGACCCAGCACTGAGCCAGCTCAGTCCCCACCTTCTCGTAGCTCATGGATTCTGCTCCTGTGGCTGCTGTTTTTAACTGAAGCCAGAGTTGTTTGCCTCTGGGCTCTTGTTGCAGTAGCTATCAAAGCAACAGTGTTCGTGTCCTTCTACCTACTTGAAAAGGGTTAGTGTTCTAGCTCAGGTCTTCCAGAAGTTTGCTCTGTGTGATGTGTTTGCTCAAGTGCTTGGAGTTGGTCTTTTTAGTCAAAAGTTCGTGAGGATTTCTGCCTGGCACATAGTAGACACTGGTAATATATTTGAATGAATAAATTAATTGTCCTGTCACCACAGGCTCGGTCTCTGATCATATCTTTTCAGGTTAAAAATCTCCTGTGTTTTGCCAGCACCCCAAGGGTTCTGAGTCTTCCAGAAACTGATTCACTGGTTGGTTGATGATTACAAAGAATGTCCCTATTCTTCTGCAATGAGAGGTCACCAGTAGGGTACCAGGTATTTGTCAAGTCTCTCCCACCTGGAGGGCTGGACCACACAGGCCACAGATTAGGAATCAGAATGTTGTTTATGAAGGAAGATTGGAATAGATCTTGAATTAGAGTATCTTAGACGCTCCCAAGGATGTTTTCAAGAAACTCAGCATTATTATAGTTTGCCCTTCAACTGTGTAGAAATAGTCTAGTTGATGAGCTAGATGGTGGAGAGTTGGATTTGGTGCAGGACCGTGGTTCCATCCGCTGACTCCTGTTCATTGTAGAGCATTTGTTCCTGTGTGTTCACATACTGTCCATGGCTACTTTAGTGCTTCGATTGCAACACAGACTGCAAGGCCCACAGGCCTTAAATACTTAGCACTTTTGGCCCTTTAAGAAAAAAAGTTTGCTGGATCCTCATCTTTGTAAATAGTATTTAAAACCAGAAGCTTTTGCCAAGAAGCTCCATCAGGCCTGAAATCTGCCCTGTACTCACTGGGTAACATTGGACAAGCCATGTAACCTTTCTGCCACAATGTTTTCAACAGTAAAATAGAGATATTATCTGGTTTTCAGGATTCCTTTATGATTATTATGAGATAATGTATATCAAGGCTCTTGCACGTTGAATATATTTGGTTCAACAAACATGAGAAATAAGTACAACAACAGACTTATGGTTTTCCTGTATCCATGTGCTTACTTCTTGTTGGTTTCATTTTCAAGGTGAGCATTTCCTGAAGGACATCTTGTAGGGGCCTGCAATCCCTGTATGGTGTTACCATAGTGCATTAATTCACCCAGACTTTATAAATCTATTCTAGGGTGTCATTCTATGCTGTTTTCTCTTTTCTCCATGTGTAAGAAATTTGTCCCTATCTCTTGTTACATTTGTTCTTGTTGGGGCCTTATTCTCATTCTTGCTTGGGCATCCCCAATGAGAACAGATGTACCCCTCCTGTCGGTACTGCCAGGGACACCCAGGTAGCACCCAGCAGGTGCCCTCTTCTGCTCTCAGGAACACAGCCTCAACCACCCTAGAATTGGGCAGTTTCCCAGGAGAAGCTTTAGTCTTCTCATCTCTGCTGCATAGCTCCTTTGACTCTGTCTTCTTCCACCTTCTCAGAAACAGTTTGTGTCCAAGTGTACAATTGTCTTTGGACTTTGGGGAAGGGAGGGGGCCCTGGAATAGTGACAGGGAAGAAGGCAGCTTCTCAAAGGAACATAATGCTACTTCTCAGTTGAGGGCAATTGGGGTTGCTTCTTCTGTCAGCGTTTTCCTATTCTGAGAATAGTAATGTTCTTTAGAGATGATAAGCCAGTTACCACCCAGTATGTATTCTTCTCATTTACAAACAAGAAGATAAAGCTCTGAGCGGAGCAAGTACTTGTGTGGTATAGAAATCAATCAGCCATGTATACAGCAGCCTGAGATTTCTAGATTAAGCTGAGGAGAAAATGTCCTTGGATGCTGCCGGTTGCTTGTGTCATTGGAAAACTCATGGAATTCCTCTGTGCCTGGCTGTCTGCTTCCCAAAGAAATCTTGCCTGAGATTGAGCTACTCAAATGCTTGCAAACTGTTTATTTGATTGATGGTAAATCAGATTTAAAGAGAGTAACCAGACAGACACCATGGCTTACAAATTGGAATGCATTTTAGGAGCTGGAACTAAGACTGTAGGCAGGGTATAGTGTGTCCTCCAATAAAAGATCTTATATCTAGTGATTATACACCTCATACCTATTATACTGTTACTAAAATAAGATTCTTTCATTGTGTAAAAGTGCCTTTGAAATGCACTATGATGTCACAACACCATCAATTTACATTACTTAAAACCCATTTGCAGTGGTTTTGACTCAAGTGTGTAGCAGAGCTTTTGACATGGAATGAGCCTGTGACAGAGGCGCTCACACTTTTATTAGGCCCTCTAGGGCAGCATTCGCAGCAGTGACCTACCATTGTATGAAGCAGGCCCCAGTGAGGGATTTGTGTATGAATGGAAAGCACCCTGTTGGTGTGGAGTAGAAACCAGAGGATTTTGGAAAAAAGAGAGTCTATTTTTGTTTGCAGGTACTGTAGGCTATTACCACTCTGATTCCACTTGACTCTGGGGTTGATATTTATTCCATATGCAATTTTAAAAGATTATCCTCTGGGGCATTGTCATTTCTTTCTCCCCTTTATGAGGTATAATTTTGAAGCAAATACTGCAGCACAGATTTGCCTGCATTAGATTGGCCAACACTAATTAGTGGGGGTCATGACAATGCACATCTTTTAATAGAACCATCTTTTTGGAGGCATAGCTGGTAAAATAGACCAAGCCCAGGGGAGAAAGGGAAAGGTCCAAGCACCATATGGCTAAATAAGCCAGAGAGGGGGCTGTTCTTTGTGGGATCTGTATTCCCTCAAGAAAGACTCTGCCCATTTTGACTGGGATGGTGAAGGATCTGTTGTCATATTTTACTGACAGACATTGAACAAAGCTACTGTCTATTTAGCCCTTTATTTAGATTCCTAATTACAGCATGGGTAGAAAATTCATCTATATCAGAAATAGAAATTTGAAAATCAGATCCTAGAAAGTATTCAGTTTCTCTTACCATCTGGAGTACACATAGAAATTTGGTTTCAGATAGGTTTATCAAATCTACAATTGATTCATCTTTTTTTCCCCTGTGTTTTATTGTGAATGACACAACCACATAGCATTGGTTAGAACCTCTATGTCCATGAATTTTGAAAACAAATTGAGATACCCAGCATTAGAAATTACGTTTATAAAATAGATTTGGTGATACATTTATAAAACAGATTCAGGCAAATTCACTTGAAATATCTGTCTACATGTATAACCAGTAATGTTTTTAAGCAAAGTAAAGTAATAGGGAAATGGCAAAATTAGTCTCTGAATAAGTGCAGTAGTTATAACAGGATATGCAATGCCAGGGACCATTGGAATGAAAAATGCTGCAGGCACCTGCACTGCCCAGGAGCCACTGTTAGCCTGGAGAGATGAGACATTGAGGTCTGAAAGATTGAGGCAACCCAACACACTGATCACAGGGCAAGAGCGCAGCTTCAGCAGCGCCGTCCTGTGCAGGGACCGTCCTGACCAGGCCCAAAGAGGACGCCTTCCAGCTGGTTAGGAGTTGGGCAGGGCTTTGAGGGATGGAAACTTTCATAATTCACAGTTCCTCTGAGAATTGTGAACAATTTTATCCTTTGTTCAGAGCCTGCCTCTGTCTTTTTGTCACAGTGTAATTCCATAATTTCACAGTAAGTTCAAGAAGATAAGAATCCTATCCTTGGTATCCTGCACTGTGGTCAAATGTGGCATAACAGAGGGATGTAGCCTAGCCAAAATGCACTCTCTGTCTTCTCAGGGTCTCATTGTTGGCCAGCCAGCTGGGAGATTGGCAAATAAAATTCACAGACCTGAAGAAGAACAGTTAACTGAGAATACTGTGAATAGAATCCATTCACAACAGTTTTCACAGTTTATAAAAAACAAAATGAATTAGGAGAATCCAAGTACCCATATTGGGGGGGGGGCAGGAAGCAAACTTAAATTGTATAGGGAAAATAGGATTTTAAGTATATAATGTAGACCTTATTATCTTTATTACTTTTAGTAGGAATTTTACTTTCCTGAGGATTACCTGCTATAGTGCATTAAGACCATCCATTCAGCTGAACAGAAGGTTAAAATTAGATGGTTGTTTGGTTTTATCAGTGGGATTTTTTTTCTTTAGCTTAAACTTTTCTGACCTTGGTGATAACTGATTTTGGATTGTTAGCATACAGGCTTTACTATTCAGAGAACATGTTCTCCGAACATTAATTAGTACTTGGTCTCATTAACTTCTGCTCCAAGCTCATGGCACATGGAGTATTGACTCATCTACATCCTAGGTGAGCTGATTATTGACCTAATGATAAAGTTTTCCTCTAGCACTGTCTCTATGCAATTCAATATTGGCCAGGAATCTTCAGAACGTATTAGAGATACATGAATGGGGGAACATTTTCAAAAAGAAGTGTTTAAGGAGTCACTGTGCTTATGTATAATTAGGAAATTGCCTGAAACGGAGGTGTTTGTTCTTGACACTTTATTGCTTAAGCACTTGTGTTACTTTTTATATTGTGTTTCATAGTGATCTAGTCTCACATAGCAGATTGCTACCCTGCTGTAGAATTCTTGGCATCGTGCAGGCATTCTAGATTGAGGTCAGCATGTATGTGCTTGTGTCCAACTCCCCAACCTCCTCCAAACCC
>PVLC010017506.1:0-31581 GCA_004027655.1 Graphiurus murinus
AAAAGACTTCTCATCCATTGAAAGGTTCCTGGATAAGACTCCTATAACAAAAGAGGGAATGAGAGAAAAGTCTACAAATTTATTTAATGTAAGTTTCATTTGACATGAGAGCCTTTGGAAATGATGGAGAGGGTTGACAGAGATGTAAAGAAGGTAACAGTTGAAATAATGCTATGTACTTATGTTAAACTGCCAATGCCAATCTCAAAAACATCTGTAGGGAAGGGGAGAAAGGGGGCCGGGACCCATAAGGAAATATTCCATATCACTTTGTACCTCAGTATGATGTATAATTACCACACATCAACAATAATAATGATAATAGTAATGATAACAAAAGCTAAATAATAATAATAAAAAAAAGGGCTGAGAATGTGGCTCAAAGGTAGTGAACTCCTGGGTTCAATCCTTAGCACTACAACCAATCAGTTAATCAATCAATAGCAATGAAAACCCAAAGAAACAGGAAAAACTGTCTTTATGCTGATTTTTGAAGAGTAGATAGTTGTGCTGAAGTAGTATAACTGGGCAAAAGTGGCATGGTCCACGGTAATGAAGTGTGGGGGGGGTAGCAAGGCCAGCTTGTTCAGATGCTTCCTGCATCTCCCTGTCATTTCTTTTTTTCCAGCAACAGGTAGGACCCTGTGGATTGAGAGAGAGCCTATGACCTGTTGTAGAGGATGGTTAAGGTTTCTTTTAATGGTTTGCTCTAGGGGAGAAAGGCAATAGAAGGTCAGAGAGACCTTCCTGCTTCTGCTGTTTTCTCAAATGCCAAGGGCCATACTTTGAAGAAGCATGTGTTAAACACTGTCAAAGAATAGGTAGAATACTAACAATTTCATTAAGAATAAAAGCCCGTAGCCGGGTGTGGTGGCACATGCTTGTATTCCCAGTACTTGGGAGGCTGAGACCAGAGGATCCAGGTTCGAGGCCAGCCTCAGCTACTTAGAGAGGCCTCTGCAACTTAGTGAGACCTAGTTTCAAAATAAAGAATAAAGGGGGGGGAGGCTGGGGGTGTATCTTGGAGTTAGAATGCCCCTAGGTTTGATCCCCAGTATTACCAACAACAACAAAAAAAAGCCCCTGGCTAAATGCAAATATGGTATATCTAATGCATCTATAGTAAAAGCTTATAAAGTACAATTTCTTAGCTTCCAATATTTGGTGTATCTATTTGAATATTATTTAATATAACATGACTTCTAAACAGAAAAATATAAAGAGAAGTCTCTGGATATTGCTTGTATCCCAATCACATTCACAGAAGCTTTGATTTTTTTTTACCATGGCTAGGGCTTTTAATTGATAAGAATTTTTTTCTCCCTCTTCTATGTAGTTTCAACATAATAGTACTAAATCAAAATCAGGTAAAGTATATTAAAACTATTACAAATAAAATTAAACATTGTATTCTATTTAAGCTATATTCTTTTTTGAAAATTTGTACTTTAAAACTAGAAATTAGAGCCGGGCGTGGTGGCGCATGCTTGTAATCCCAGCATTCGGGAGGCTGAGACCGGAGGATCCAGGTTCACGGCCAGCTACCTAGTGAGGCACTCTGCAACTTAGTGAGACTCGGTTTCAAAATAAAGAATTAAAAAAACTAGGGCTGGGGGTATAGCTCGGGGGTAGAATGCCCCTGAGTTCAATCCCCAGTACCGCAAAAAACAAACAAACAAAAAAACCCTAGAAGTTAGCAATTATAAAAATTAGGAATTAAGATTACAAACATATATCCAAAGGATTTGAATCCTAAGTAGCTCAAGAATTCCTAACATTAATGAGAAAAAGGTATAAGGTTGTTATGTTTTCTTACATATGTGGAAGCTATAGAGAAAATAGGAACATAAAGGACTTAGGATAAATGAGGAGAGAGACTCATGGAATAGTGGGAGGAGGTTGGGGGAGGGAGGTGGGGAGAGAAAAGAAGAGGAAGGGAACAGGTGAAACAATGCCATAGCAATTCATGAAAGTAGTACTGCCAATTCCACTAATATGAATAGAGAGGGAGGAGAGAGGATCAGGGTGGGATACAGAAGGAAATACACCAAGTGCCGTGTGCATGTATGCTTGAATCACTGTGAACCTCACCGTGATGCATAATCACAATGCACTAATAAAAATATAATAGAAAGATAACACAGCAGAAAAATGGATAACAGACAAGCAGACATTTCATAAAATATTACAATTTAAAAGAAAAACAAATATAGTAATGCCAGCCCACATCAGAAAAATAAATAAATAAATAAAATGGTTAGAATCCAAAAACAGGAAGGCAGGCAATGAGTGTTGTTGAGAATGTGAAGCAAGTGTAGTTTGATTCACTGCTGCTGGAAGCATAAATTGGTAAGATCTGTTTGGAAGACCTTAGTAGTATCCATTAAAGCTAAACATCAGCATATACTACAACCCTGGAATTATACTCCTAGGTATAAACTTCATAGTATGAATATACACATTCGCCAAAATACATGTTTAGGTATATTCACAGAAGAACTATTCAGAATAGCTCTGAACTGAAACATTCACTCTAACTGATGCAACAATTTCTATACTATTCAAATAGTGGAATAATAAACAATTGCAAAAATTAGCAAATGATGGCTCTGTGTACCATCATGATTGAATCTAACAAGCACAATGTTGAGTGAAAGAAGCAGTGATTTCCATTTATAAGGAGCTCAAAAACAAGCAAAAGTAATTTGTTTTCAGAAGTTATAATAACAGGAAACAAGAGGAGTCAGAGACAACAGGGGGATAGAAAATGAGGGGGACTTTTGGGGGAACTGGTAATGTTCTAACTATTGGTATAAATAGTGGTTACCTGGTACATTCACTTTGGGAAAATAAAATAAGCTGCACTCTTACAATTTGTATGTATATAATACTCTAGTATAAAGTTCAAAATGGCAACTGTATAGCTATTAAAACTAAAAATAGAAAAGAGTGAATGACAATTTTTTAAAAACTTTAATCTCCCTCATGCAGAAGCTAGAGAGAATTTGGGACACAGGAGAGACTCCAGACAAAAGAGGAAAAACCTTATTGAAGTAAAGGAGAGGACCTAACTGAGGAAAATATGAGGGAAGGAGGAAGACCTGCAGAGGGAAACACCTCAATGGATAAGATGTATATACACAAATACCAAAGCCAAACACTGTGCTGAGCACAGGGAGGGAGAGGGAGTGGCGTGGGAACTGGGTGAGGGCTTAAAAAGTACTGTGTGCATATATACATACCTCTATCACCCTAAACTTCATCAAGATGTGTGATTAATCAACTTGCAAATAGCTGCCAATTCCACTAATATGAATAGAGAGGGAGGAGAGAGGATCAGGGTGGGATACAGAAGGAAATACACCAAGTGCTGTGTGCAAGTATGCTTGAATCATTCTGAACATAATTACTCCCTAATCAGGGAGTAATTATGTAACTTTAAGCTTATCACACCAGTATTTTCTTGTAAAAAATTAAAAATATGTTATAATAAAAAAAAAACTTGAATTTTTGATGAAAAATGGTATTGGTAGCTCAGAAGACAATATTCCCAAAGTCTGAAATTTTGACATATTGTACAATTTGAATCAAGAAACAGGAAGGCTGTAGGTACTGTCTTAGAATCGAGGTCTTAGAATCAAACTTTTCCATGTTTTTCACAAGAGCTCTCTCTGAAATTCCCTTATCTGACTCAAAGAAGCTTCTCCAAATTACATGCAATTGTCTTGGACTCTCTCCTAAAAGTCCATTAATCAGGGAAGATTAAACCCCTGTTGCAGGAAGACTGAGGAATGGTACCACATACAGATGGACTTTGACACATTGTCTGCTTTTCGGACCTGCTCACATTCCAAAGAGAGTAATTTAAAAACTATTATCTGTTCTTTGGGCCCACTGAATTCCCCTAAAAATTATTTGCTCCCCCTCAACATGGTCTATATTCCTCCATTTCACTCTTCCCTAAGAAAACAATGTTTCTGTATCTCAGTGGGTTACTGGGGAATCATGTTGCTGGGGTGTCCTATGTCTTGCCCTACCCTCAGTCTATCCCCTGCCAGTCGATTTCAGCAAACCTGCAGAAGGTAGAGGGGAAATGGAAAGGATTGTAGGCACTATAAAGCATATCTACAAATTCTACTTTTTTTTTTTTTTCCAGTACTGGGAATTGAATCCAGGGGCATTGTACCTCTGAGCTACAACCCCAGCCCTATTTTTTAAATTTTTTATTCTTTATTTTGAAGCAGGGTCTCACTAAGTTGTGGAGGGCCCCACTAGGTAGCTAAGGATGGCTTTGAACCTGTGATCCTCCTGTCTCAGCCTCCCAAGTACTAGGATTAAAGCCACCATGCTGGCTTTACAAATTCCTGTAATGGCGGATGCTAACAGCAAACCATATACCCCTGTGGATTTTCAGCAAAATACATATTTCTCAACATAAGCTTTAAAGTTCAGAAAGGGTGTGTATTGAGAAGTGAAGAAATAGCTTGGGTAAGAGAGAGATCCAAACAGTTCAATGTGTTTGGGGCTGAATGAGAAGTTAATAGTTATACTTCACCCTCTCAGCAAAGGGAGACAGTTCCAGGGAGAGAAGTATAGCCACCAGGTCTCATCACAAGAATGACTGAAGAGGCTCTAGTAAGTGCCACAATTACTTGTATGGACACCAAAAAGGAAGACAAGGTTCAGAGCAATGAAAATATGTTAAGAAACTTGAATCTTAGTTTGCGACTATACAGATTCACTCTAACCACCCACTCATCTTAATCCTTCCTCCTATGTTTTTCAGTAATCCACTGATGAGAAGTGGTCTAAAGGACCAGCATGCGATTGAATGTGGGGAAAGATCCCCAGAGAGAAGACTGTAGCCCCGCCCTACGGAAAGGAAAAAAAAGGCATCAAAGATGGCGCAGAGGGAAAGTGGCGAGGGTGGAGACCTAAGAGTGTTTACCAGAGACCAGGATTGGATGAGGGATGTCTCCTCAGCGTGGTCAAGACATTGATAGGTCCCTGGTAGCGTGACCGGTGCATGATCAGCTTTTGGACTGGGTCAAAGAGGCATGAACAAGACGACATTTACCGTGATTGGCCCTGCAAGGAAACACCCCTCACGCTCTGCTCTATATAACTCTTTGCCCCTCATGTCAGTCCCTGCCGTGTGTTCATTGCGATGCGACCTTCCTTTTCCTCGGGGACCCCCCTTCGGGGTAGACGCTCCAGGGAGATTGTGGTAGGGGCCCCCTTCGTCGGGAGGACACCACAACTGAAGAACCGACGATACTGCCCAAAGAAAGGGGACAAAAATGAAAGCAATATATAGAAAGAACAGATCAAGACATGCCTACTCACAGGAGGCCATGCTTTTACTCTTTATGTGTATATGTGTTGATATTTAAGTAGTTTTTAACAATTATGTTTCATAGATTATGACATGACTCAACAGAGATGAAGAAATGAAGGATTTCTGTCGTGATCATTTTCACCCAGAACATCCACTTCCAATCTTAATGAAATGTTGGCATATGAAAACAAGAGGTCATACTCCTGGAAAATAAAAGAATTGTAGAAGGAGTTGAAAAGTGCAAGTCACACTTGCAGTGCAAATTGTTCCAGTACAGCCAAGCAGCAGAATTGGGTGATGGTGTGGAGAGCAGAACCCGGAGAGGCACATGTAGGATCCTTCAGGGAAACTGCCTTCTCAACTACTGGAATTGACACATCATGAAAATATTTGTGATTTTTGGATGATCTCTTTAGCAGCAACAGTATGAAGAAATGAACTGGATGAAAGGAAAACGAGAGAGAGAGAGAGAGAGAGAGAGAATGAATTGCAATTCAAGTCTCAAAATAAGGAACTGAAATAAGCAGCAGTACTCAAAAAGAGGGAAGGCTAGACTTGAGCAACCTGGAGATGGAGTATGCTGTCAGTGCTGCAGAATGCAGTGTTATGTGACCCTGGTTGTATCTGGGGCAAGAGAGGAGGTTTCCAGCACAAAGGAGCGAGTTGGATTGGAACTGGGGAGTGACATAAGAGGATCTAGATGCACCTTGCTGAGGGACGATCCTGGGAGTAGATGTGCAAACCTAGGGAGAAAATGCTCCTACTTGTGCCTCATCCCTTACAGGTCTGCAGGGGCCCACACAGCAGACTGCCAAGGAAGAGTGTGGCTTTTATTTTTCTGAACATCTTTAAGAAAAGTGGCTTATTACCATTCTGTAATGGGCATTCCAAGATCTACTAAAGGGTCTCTTCCAGCCCTCTGATTCTATGACAATCGCCCTTTTCAAAGTCACATGGGGATGCTTGGGGAATTAATGGGATATTTGTAAAGCATTTTCATTTCCTTTAAAGTTTTTATTTACAATGCATTTACATATATTTAAATGCAGCTAGAAAAGCATATTTAAATTCAATTTCCCTTGAAATTGCCAAGGGACAGCAACTGGGAGAATAAAAAAGCACTTTAATAGAGGAAAAATGTCTACACCCCACAGGCATCCCTGTCATTTTCTTGTCTCAAAAAATACACACACACACATATGTAAAATCATGATAAACCACAGTGCTCTTACAGTAAGTTTATGTTAGAATCAATTCTTTATTTTTTGGATAAATTTTTATGGTCTTAAAACCATATGGGTCCTGGTTAAATGTGTCTATATATATATATATATATATATATATATATATATATATATATATATATATACACATATATATGTACACACATATATATGTGTATATATATATATCTTATGATGCACATTTTCTGCATGTAACATATTGGTAATGAAATTATAGTAGCAACAAAAAAATAAAATCGTAACAATGGTTATGAAGAAGTTGGATGCTGCTGTTGATGTCATACCCAATGATTAGAAAGATGATATATGGCTAATTATCTGAAAAACTGTGGTCCAGGGACATATGGCATTATGAATAGAAATAATGACCATGGAGCTCACTTGATACATACTATCTGCAGGAATTCTGCTGGACATCAGGGAATTAAAGATGAAGAAGATGGTTCCTGACCTAGAAGAAGGCATGCTCTGGTAGGAGCGAGAATTGCATCAACAGGTAATTATATTTAGTAGAGACATAACTTATTTTTGCATCACAGAGCAGCAGTAATTATCTTTCTTGGGCCAGGAAGATGGCATTTGAAAGAGCACTTGGAGACAAAGTGTATCTTCTTCTCTTGGATGGAGAAAAGCATCCCAGTCAGAAAGGTTGCTACAGATGTAGAGGTACAAGGACATTAGCCACAGAGTGCTAAAGTAGCGTTTACAGGTAACTTGTAAGATTTTTTGTTCTAGGAAGGTTTCTTGTTGTAGTTACTTTCCTGAGAACCAACAACTTTAGCCTGCTAGAAAGACAATTTTTAAAGTTAGCTATTTCTTTGTATTTCTTTTTTTCCTCTAGCTTTGCCACACAGCCTGAGGTTTGTCAGTATGTTTAACAAGAGCCAAGCAAGAAAGTAAAAGAGTAGGCGCAACAGAAGGGAGATGAGACCAAAAAGCAATATGGCAGGGGCCAAAACTATTTCAAGTGTGAATATTGAATTGTTTAACCTAGGGGGTGATTATCTTCTCAAAACAGAATGCCAACAATTTAGCAATTTCTTCTGGTATATCTGGAGAGCATTACTTACAAAAGGGAAAGGAAAAAAAAATCTTAGAAGAGGTATTTCAGATAAATACATTCACATTGATATATTCTCTCATGATTTTAGTGGATAGAAGACATAGACTCATTAATGGTTGATGGGCCTTTTGGAGATATCCTTTGCACAACTGAGAAATCAGGTGCAAGCCAATGGTAACCAAGTCCCAAATGTGGGAAACATATGAGGTAAAAGGTTACACATATAGTGATATGATAAGTTTTCTTTTATTATACTCTGGTTAACCAGAAACCCTGACTTTATTTTTGTTTATTGTAATAATTTGTGCATTGTATGCATACATACTTGTTAGGTACAAATTGATAATGACATATGTGCACACACTTCTCTTTTGACCCCTTCCCCAATTCCCACCCCACTCCCTCTCCCTCCCAACCTCTCAAGTTCAGTTTAGTGAGTGATCTTGATATAATTGTGTAAGTACATCATGTGCATTGGGGTGCCCCCCTGCCCCCGTCCATCCCCTTCAGTTAAATCAACTTCTTTGCTTATCCAGGGTCTCTCCTTTTTCATCTGGAGACCCTCTTATGCCCCATCTTCTTCCTAGCACCCACATATTAGGGAGAACACATGAGAAGCCCTGACTTTATATAATGAAACAATATGCTGCTACTAGCTCTGCAGCAGCAGGCTGGAGGAAGCAGCCCACGTGGCACTGTCCCTCCCAACTTGAGAAAGCTGTCACAGCACATTGAGATAAAATGAATATATAAGCAATGCACACTTTTTGAATTTCTAAATTTATTTATTTTTTGCAGTACTGAGGGTTGAACCCAGGGGCATTCTACCTCCGAGCTACAGTCCCAGCCCTATTTTTTATTCTTTATTTTGAAACAGGGCCTAAGTAGCTTAGGCTGGCCTGGAACCCAGATTCTCCCATCTCAGCCTCCCAAGTACTGAGATTACAAGCATGAGCCACTACACCCGGCTCTAAAATTTATTTTTTAAACAAATAAGTGTTCTAACTGTTTTACCCAATTACGTCTGCTCTGCTTATCTGGGAGTTTTCACTAATGCTGAAAGTATGTTTCAAGCTTTAAACAGTCTGGAAGTATATGGACTAAAAATGAGTATTTCCGATCACTAGTTTATACAGTGATTTTCTTTCCTTCTTTCTTTTTTGCACTCTGGGATGCTTTAAACAACTTTTATATCTTAAAAACAGCAATTGTGTCCATGTTTTATATTGGTTTTTTTACTTTAATTTTCAGTTAGGTATTACTCATTTAACATTTTTATTGTATGTCTTTTATATTCCAGCAGCTTTGAAACTGTTCTCATTTTAGAGAAAAACTAAACACCAAACAAGGACCAAAAAGAATATAAGCCAGTCCAGTTTTGCATATTTCCGAAAACTTCATCAAGGTCTCAAGCCTAGTTTTCATAAAAGAACTTTTCTGATCAGTGACATCTTAGGTCTACAACCCATCTTTGAGGAATTTGTTTAAAAATACTTGGTAGACCCTTACCTCCAGAAGTTCTGAATCAATAGGTCTGGAATACAGTGCATAAAATTATTTTTTTAAAAAAGCTGCCCAGTCAATTATGACACATATCAAGGTTTGGAACTATTAACATAAGTTTTTTTTTATTGTATACAATTTATAATAGTGCTTTTATTTATTTATTTGTGTGCTGGGGATTTAACCCAGGGGCATTCTATCTACAATCTTCCCCCACACCACCCTTCCCTTTTATTTATTTATTTTTTAATTATGGCTAAATTACCAAGGCTGGCCTCAAATCTGCAATCCTCTTGCTTCAGACACCCAAGTGCTGAGATTACAGCTGTGTGCCACAACCCTGACTTAAATAGTGCTAGTTTAATCATTTTTATGCAATGAATAACAAAGGGAAACGTGAATTTAATTTTTAAAAAGAAACTGAACTACCATTACCCCAAAGTAGTAAAAGCATTCCAAGATGTAAAAAATTATGAATATATATGTATATTTATTCATTGGAAACATTGTTTTGCTTAGTTGTCTTAGGTGCAACTCACTTAATGCTGGACACAATTAAAAATGATTCAGAGTAAGGTTCAGGGGCATGTGCACGGCCTTGGGCTTTTAATCCTTGACATTGAAAAAAAAAATCAGAATAAATTGCTAAGCTGTGAAAAAGCCATACTGACTGAGAATGACAGAAGACAGAAAATGACCACAATAGCAAAACTGGAGCATATGAACTTGGGGATAAATTTCCCAGATAATGTCCTGGTGAGGCTTGAATTTGTCATAAACCAAGTAGTACTGAATCTCTCAATAAATATTCACAGGAGACACTTGAGATTTTGCAGCTAGATTTATAATCAGTCTTCTTTTGCCTACAATATCTTGCTGAAATGTCTCATTCACTTTCGTGGGAGGATGGTAAGGGGTTCATCATGATTTGTGGCTCCTTCAAGCTTCCTTTACTCAAAATGAGGGCCGAGGTGTGAGTGGTTCCAATAGAGGTTAAAATAGAATTTTAAAATTCAGGTCACACATTCTCTTTCCTAGTGGAGAGGTACTTCAAAGTCATCAAGTCTTGTCTGGGCCACTGACACCTGCCTAGAAGAATTCTTAAGCTGAAAGAGAGGGCTATGGAACCCTGTGAGCAGTCAGACACCACGTCCTCTTGGGATACTTGAGACAGGCCCCATGTCCCCAGGGGGAGGAAGGGCAGGGACAAGGGGAGACACTGGGGATTGAAACTGAACAAATTATGTTATGTACACGTATGAACATGACACGAGAGACCCACTATTCTGTATCACATTATGCACCAAGAACAAATCAAAATTAAAAAAAAAAGAGCAGTGTCTCCTTCTTGAAAGATATGTGACTGGCAGTCTTCCTTTCAGGAAGTGTTTATCCTGACATTCACACCAGAATGAGGAGAGGGGAACCATTGTGTTCCCTGATTTATTTTCTTCCTAGCCTATTCTCCCTTTCCTGGTGGCAATCCTGAGCAAGTTCCACATGGAGTGGCTGGATTGGAAGAGAGCAAGGACTCACATCTTCTGCTAGAAATTGCTATGTCTTGTTCCAATGAGCTTAGCTAACCAGGGAAAGCTGCTCCACTCAAAGCAAAGGTCTGGAAACCGTACAATGGCATAAATAGTGGCAGGTTTTCACACTGGAGGACTGGGAACACAACTTATGAGTGCTTAAGACTCTGCCCCTAGAACAAAGTGAGAGCTGCAGTACCACAGAGCTGCTTTCCTATCACATCTGAATATCACATGCTTGCAGGAAACGGCTTGTTATTAGACTAACCCTCATCTCATCTCAAAGTGTGAAGTCTTTCATCTCTCTGGCCCCTAGGGAAAAGAACTGTAGCCCAGTGAGGGTGGGCTGAATATTCTTTCTCCACAGGACTGCTGTGGTCTAACCACAATTTTAGACTTTATTTGTTCTCAGAGCCCTATGGGAGACTGGCCCATTTGAGAAGGTCAGAAGCCATGCTTGGTGGTAAATATGACAGCCTCTCAACCTCTGCTGACTGAGGAATTAAGAACATTCTTGACATTCTAGTAATCTTTCCTCACTTTATCACGCTGGAAATGTTTTAAAAGTAAAGCCAAATAATTTTAGATAATTTAATAAAATAAACCTTTATCTTAGGGATTATTAAGGAATATCTGAAATATGTTCCATATAAAATTCACAAATAAGATCTGTATTTAAAAAATGGTACATATATATATATATATATATATATCATTCATAGGCATTTTCTTGTCTCAATTAAAAACTATGAAAAGAAACAGTAGGTATAAGAAAATTAAAACAAATAAATGTCAAGTATTTTTTTTTCCTTTGGACTTTATGGAACGGTATCTATTTTCATCCATGAATGGGACTAATTTATTTAGTGTTTGAAGCACATAAATAACTTATTATGATCACCATCCTCAGAAACCAGCTTCCTCCAGGGCATGGAATGGCACTCCAGTAGCCATCTCCCTGGAAAAAGCAGGATGAGTGATAAAAAATATTATACATAGAATTCTTTCAAGGAAACAAAAGCATCACATTGAATTGAAAGGCTTTCTTTCCCCACTCTTCAGTTAAAAGAAAAATCTGTACTTAAGATTGGGTCATTGTTATACCAATTTTTACCATCTCTAAAGAAATGAACACAAAGCTATGGTAAGAAATAGTTTGATTTAACAAGCCTCCAATGTGAATTCTCCTGAATCTGAAGAGCATTTCAGCCAGGAAAATTTATTACTATGCTTACACAACAACTGGTACATTTAAAAAATCTCATGGACTTAACCATTTTTATGGATCAATATACCTTTTAAGGAGAAGATATAATAGTATAATAGTACCTCACGTGTTTTTTCTTACTATTAGCATGATCTTTTTTCTTCTTCAAGTACCTATAGCAATTAGGGCTCACAATGAATTACTACTTGCCAGGTTTAAGAACATTTTGTCCAACTGAACTACCATGAAAGACTGTATGATTGGTAGACATCACTTTTGTCTTTTATTTTTCCAAAAGGGGTCTGTTCTCATTTATGTTGAGTTTATATTCAGTTTCAATTCATTTCTGGCAGTTAAATCATAAGTCTCTAAAAATAAGGGATTATAAAAAAGAGGAGGGAGGTAACCAGTACAAACTGAATCTAATACTTGTGTGAATTACAATTGGTTGGTTCCCACCAAATGCATATTTTTACCGTAGGCTACAGTAATGCAGTTTCAGATGGAAATAAAAGGCATCACCATTGATCTGTCTCCCACAGCCTCTGGGCATTCCAGTATTGAATTTAGGCCTGGATAAACAGTTGTTATGATATGCCTAGCACCTACCTCTGAGGGACCAGTGTCAAATTAATCTCCATGTCATCAGTACCTTCTCAACAGGTTTTAAACAGTCTTCTCTTTCCCTCTCAGTCCCAGATCAACAGTTGTCAGGGTCTGAGTCAAGCTGTGCCTCTGCCCACATAGTGGCACTGTCAGCACTGTCGGCTGCTCAAATGATTTTTTAAGCAGAGCAGCCGGTTGCCTTCAGCAGCAATGCTTTTGGGGCACTCCGTGCTGTTCACCCAGAGTCTCTGGCTGCTCTACAACTGTGCTAGTTAAGGGATCGACAGAAGGAACAACAAATGGCTACAATTAGCATTCGCCCTGCTCCCACAAAAGAATTTCATTGCCATGGCAACGGGAGTTGCCCAGACAACATAGGGCTTTGGCGGAGAACAGGGTACCACATTCTACCAAGTGTGGAGCAAAATAGCCACCGACCAGGCTCTCACTTCATGGCACAGAGATCTCTGCCATCACGCTTGAGTGTAATTAACAAGAACTGATTTTTGTCACTTGGAGAGCCAAGGTGCTGGCTGTTAACAGCATGAAACGAAATATCATTATTGATCCAATCTTTTGAAATTTCACTAAAATAATTAAAGAATGGTTATATCCGATCCCTCTGAACTTGACTTTTTAATTTGTAAACATCTTAAGAGTATTTATTTTGATTTGCCATAACACTGTTATTTTCAAATCCATTTTTTCCCATCAATCAGTTGCTATTTTATAATTATATATGACTTGTGAAAATTTAACATGAGCTTTCTCACACCCGGGTGTTTAACCAGACTCTAGATGCCTGTAATTGTATGAAAGAATGAGCAACAATACCTAAGCAACTTATATTAAGAACTATAATCTTGCAGGTCTTCTAATCATTAACATCAAACAGGGAATCTCTCACACTGTTTTTGAGCAAACTTTTAAAGGAGGAAACTGAAAATCCCTTGAAATTCATTTAGTAGGAGTTCTACAAGTGAAATGGGAAGCTCAATCTAAATGACATAAATGTAATCCTCCTTGGCCACCATTAAATGCTTCTGCTGTCATGCTACAAAATTGCATCAGTGCCACTCATGGTCATGTAAACCATTGATGGATCCTATCTAGGAGCACTTCTTAATGATCCAGGAAGGAGGATATGTTCAGGCAATACAAGACAATAGGGTAGTTGGCATAATTTGGTAGGTGCCAGCTATCTTTCTAAAATTCTCAAAATTCAAATATTTCCAGAGTATAATGTCTTTCCCTGTCAATATCCTTGTAAATGTGGCAATAAATGTTCAGTAGTAATCATAGTTGAAATTTTCTGAATGCATAGTGCTTTGCATGGCTTGACTAATTTAGTTTTCATGAATACCCTATAATAAGGTAGGTTTAATTTATGTCCATTGTCACAATAAGTAAAAAAAAAAAAAAAAAAAAGTGGCAATCTGAACACTTCAGTGTCTTATTAGAACAAATACAAATTTAACTTTTTATTATTTTGTGGTACTGGGGACTGAACCCCAGAGCATCCTACCACTTAGCTAGAACTCTGTCCCTTTTTTATTTCTTATTTTGAAACAGGGTCTAAGTTACTGTGCACTAGCCTCGAACCTGTGATCTACTTGTCTCAGCCTCTCAAGTATTGGGATTATAGTCATGTGCTACTGCACCCAACCCTCTAAATTTTATAATGGAAAAAGTCTAAATGTGAAAAAAATTAGAGTATATGATAAATACAGTGCTCTTGAATTCAATCAAATTCCTTAAGTAATTGTCTGGGGATATAGGTAAGTGGGGTTGAAGAGAGAGAATGCTGAACTCCTCACTAAACACTTTACTTGGCTCTGATTTTGTAAAAAATTCCTGGAAACATATGTTTAACCTATCTGAACAGAAGTTTTATTCCTCAACTGAGGTAGACAATTATTTTTATTTTATAAAAATTGATTTTAAAAAGTAAACAATACATTAATGTTAAGTAGCCACTACTGAAAGTTACAAATATTTTACTATGTGGCAGAAATGGTTCTATGTTTTAGCTAATTTGTTTATTCATCCATTCATCTAATCTATTCATCTATCCATTTATTTATTTTGTGGTGCTGGGCACTGAAGTCAGGGGCATTCTACCTCTGAGCCACAGCCCCACTCTTTTTTTTTTTTTAATTTGGAAACATGGTGTCACCAAATTGCTGAAAGCATCCCTAAATTGCTAAGGCTGGCTTTGAGCCTGTGATTCCCCTGTCTCAGCCTCCCAAGTACTGGAATTATAGGCGTGTACCACCATACCCGGCTGCTTTACAGTTTTTTTAAAAGCTACCTGACAAGTTCAGACCATACAGAATGGTTCAAACCATATCGGAATACTATCTTATAAATTAATCCCAATCAATTGGGATAAAGCAGAAATAATTTTAGGGTTAAAAAACATTTCTTAATAAACAGACAAACTTCACTTAGACTAATTTTAGTCCTATCTATAAATAGCAAATATTGGAAGGTTTTCCCAGAAATTCAATATTTGAAGTTTCTACTTTCATGGATCACTAGGTATTTATATAATTTTAGCTTATGAAATCAAGAGTTATTTGTAAATTGTTAAAACTTCAGGCAAAATGTAATATAAAGTTTTTTTTTTTATCTTTTGTGGTTTCAAATGCGATAGTAATGCAAGCCTGAAAAAGTAGAAGCTTTTATCATACTTAATTTTGGAGATTAAAAACTGCACGGTATGGGGAAATTACTTTGCTTTGAACATGTTTGAGCAACAGCAGCATTGAGATTTCTGAGGCAGAAAAAGAACGTGTAAAGTGAAAGAAAAGCAAAGACACTGCCATAATATTGCTTGATGCCCAGTATTTTCCAAATAATATCTATATTTTTATTTTTAATCAGTTAAAATTGTCATTTTTAATGAAATAACCACATTTTTAAAAATGTGTGCAAAGAAACTCCAGAATGGTTGTGTCATCCACCCAATTTCTTATAAATGTGTTTCTTATGCTTATAGATATTTCAAGATAATAGAAGCAAAATTATAAAAGTACTCACCAACATACGAAGATCAAATAAAATAATGTATGTGAGAGCATTCTGAGTACTGTAAAGTGCTATAAAAGTGTGTCTTTCTCTACAAAGGTGTTAGCTTTTATGTGCTCAAAGAGATCACCCTTGGCATTTACTTATTTTAAGTAAATCAAAGGAGAGAAGAAGATAAAGTATATATGCTGCATATCCTTCTAACCTTTTTCTTTTAACCTATTCCCCAAACCCTCATCGAGGACAATTCTAGCCTCTTTCTCCTTGGAAAAACCTCTCAGCTATTTAGCTAATTTAAATACATGTTAATCTCAAGTCATCTCTTTAGCCAATTTTTTTCTATTTATTCTCTTACAAAGCAGGAAATAAATACAGCTCCTATCTCCACTTTATATGTCTGTCCTCTACTTCTGATATTTTGAGGGCATCTTCCATTCTGGAAAAAGTAATCTCCTGATTCCATTCAAAGATAGGCAATTTATTGAAGTGATTTAGAGTGTGGAATCTGCTGTCACAGATCTGAGTTCAATTCCTGGCTCTATCATTCATCAGCTTTATGATTTGGAGCAAGTTACTTGGAGCTCAGTTACACTGTGCCTTCCTAAGCCTCAGTTTGAAGACAGTGTAAATAATGCACCCAACAGTGTCTGAGATGTAGTAAGTGGTCAAATATAATTCTTTTTAGAATCTTGTCTTTCTAAAATAGATTCCCACTCTCTTACATCTGGGGCAGTCTATTCCCTTGTTTCTACCATTTAGCAGTTATCAACTTGCAGACAGAAAAACCGAGTTTGAATTCTGGCTCTGTCACTTAATAGTTATAATTATCTGTGAAATCACATTTTCCTATAATAAACATAGCACATGAAGATTGGAAATTCTAAACTCTGTTTGCTCACAAAAAGTACAAGCTCTAACTAGCAAAAACCAGAGTCCAGATTAGCCTCATTAGTCACTGAAGAGGGAAGATCTGAGCCCAACCATTCCTGTGTCACATGGATTATTATGTCACGTCAAACCACATGTAAAGCATCTTCTATCAATTTTTCAATCTACTCTCTCATTTCTCACTATTTATTATAACTATTGCTACGTGTGAATGTTAGATTCTGTCGCGAACTTTCCATGCATTAGCTGATTCTCGTCTTTATAATGAGTCAAGGCTGGAATGATTATGATCCCATTTCAAGGATGACAAAACCAAGGCACAAGAGGCACAAAACTTGTTCAAGTTTTTATAGCTAGTAAAGTAGCAGCCTGGACTCTTAACCTCTACTCTATACAGCAATAGTTAAGATCATTATGCCAAATGTTTAATTTTTGTGTTTAAATGCTTATATGTTCTGTGTTATTCTCATTAGAATTAAAACGACATGCAGGCAGATTCAGTAATTACCAATTATTTAGAAGTCATGAAAGTTGTTCCATACCACACAACTTCTAGGTACTAAACAAATGTTCAATGACCAAAGTGTGCATGACTAGGGCAAAGTCAAGATAGCATTCCCCACATGATGGAAATAATTTTCAATAAAATTATAAAATATTAAAACTTAGTGAGCACAGTCTCAGTTAGGAAATTGAAAATCCACTCATTAAACTTGGAGATGGTATTTAGTTGGGCAAGGGTTAAATTCTTTACAACAAAGAAATCAAATTTAAAATGACCTAGATAGACTGGAGAAATGGTTCATCACAACCAAGATGAAGTTCAATTAAGAGAAGAAAAAATTGGTATACGTAAGTTCCAAAGGCATACCTCAAAGATTTAAAGAAATGAGAATGTGTGTGGCTAGGCAAAGTAATGGGGACAGGGGAACAACAAATGAAACAATCTGATTACCTGTTGGCAATATGGGATATTTTTGTCTTTACTTACATTGGGTTACTATTCTGACAGCCCACTGAAATTACAATGGGAATTTTAAAAAATGTAGTTCTCACGCCTCATCCTAGACCAAGTAAATCAGAATATGTGGAGATAAGGCCCCATGTTGGTGTCATTTAAAAATTCTCTGGGTTTTTCTAATGTGGCCAAGATACAGAACTATGAGAACATAAACCATATCCTCTATATCCATAGGATGCACAATGCAAGATATGGCTACTATAAGATCAGATGCTGGTTCGCAAAGAAAAACTAGTAAAGGATATGATATCAAATAATGATGATTTTAAATATTCACAAGCAGAAACAAGGCAATCTAGATCTGAGGACCTCAAAGTGTGGTCCCTAGACACATACTTCTGGGAATATGTAAGATGTGTAAATTTCTCATGCCCACTACAGATCTACTGACTCAGTAACTCTAGGCTAGGCCTAAAAGCCTGTGTTTTGACATTTCCCTGGGGAGATTCTGATACATCCTCTGGTTTAGGAACTAAGGCTTTAAGCTAAGGAGAAACTTTCTTCAGTATTCTTATAGTATTTGATTTCTCTTATAATTATAGGATTATTAATATGCCTCATTTTAAAGTCATTTCAAAGTCTTCCTAGAAATAAGTAGGGTGTATAAGGTATAAATTCTTTTTAAAGGAAATAATCTATAAATGTCTTCACCTCTGAAATTTCTTAAATAGCTTCATGTGCTAATTTCAGTGAAAAAAACATATACCAGAATTGCTATTTTAAAAGCCTTGAAGAAAACTTAATTGTGTTGTTTGGCTCGGATCTTTATCTTTCAACTGGTTCTTCTGGCATCAAGTGGACTAAGTTTAGTAAAAAGCATCCCTATAGATACATAAAGCTCCTGCCTAATTATCCAAAACCCCTGGTGAAGGAGGCATGAGTCCATCTGAAGGTCCAGCTATCTCTTAACCAGTTACATGCCACAGGGATTTAGGTCTATTTCTGATTTTCATCATGCTGTTTCCACTTCATCACTCTAATACATACAAAGTTAGGAAGTTGATAGGATTTTTTTTATTTTTTGCGGTGCTGGGGATTGATGGTAAGCAATAGCTCTACCACTGAGATACATCTCTAGCCTGCATTCGTTATTATTAATGGTCAAAATGCATAAATAAAATGCACTCCTGGGCTGACAACATTGAAAAATCAGACTATTTCTAGTGAAGAAATAAAACAGAGGAGATAATAACATTTAAGTTTCTGATTTTTCCTTAATGGATGCCATAGTTTTGTAAGAAATACTGAGAGCTTTCTGCCCCTACCCCATTTCTGGTGTCTCAATCACTCCACCCTCATTTTGTCAGTTATAAATAAAACATGATGGAGAATATGTGCAGTTTCACACCTAATTAAAATGCAAAACAATGCAGGGCCGGGCATGGTGGAGCACACTTGTAATCCCAGTACTTGGGAGGCTGAGATAGGGGGATTGCAGGTTTGTGGCCTGCCTCAGCTATTTAGTGAGGCCCTCTGCAACTTAGTGAGACTCTGTTTCAAAATAAAGGATAAAAAATAGGGCTGGGGGTATAGCTCGGAGGTAGAACGCCCCTGAGTTCAGTCCCCAGTACCGGAAAAAAAATAAATAAATAAATAAAGGATAAAAAATAGGGCTGAGGGTGTAGCTTGGAGGTAAAATGCCTCTGGGCTCAATTCCCAGTACTGAAAAAAAAAAAAAGCAAAACAATAATATATCATTCATCTAGTTGATAAAATGTCTGAAACATATCTAATGTTATTGTGGATTTGAAGAATGGACATGAGCATAGGCTGCTGGCAGGAATAAATTTAGTATAATCTCTTCAACTTTTCCAGGTCAAGTTAGCAATATATAAAAAAGCCTGAAAATTGCTCACACCTATTATCTTTTCCTGAACAAATAGTGGTACTCCTAATGGTAAACATTTAAAAAAAAACATGTAAAAGTAAAATCCTAGAAAAGCTGGCTAAATAATGTATGGTCCATCATTATTCCAGGACACTAAGCAGCCATTGGAACACTGGTAATACAAGAAGGCAGGCTATATGGAGAATACTTACAACTTATGCATGGCATGTCTGAATTTAAAAATGTAAGCAATGTTTAAAAATGAGTAGTTAGGTTACAGGTAAAGTTTTTCTCCTTTATACCTTTCTGTATTATTAAAATATTCCAACTATTAGTAGACACTTACATAATCAGGAAACTCAAGTACACTGGTTTCTAAACAAATTTGACGCATATTTTACTTTTAATGGGCATATTTAATTCCAAATGGCACTTCAGTGTAGCAATCAAAATAGCCTACACACTGAAATGCTGTATTGTAGATCTTGATTATAAGCATTAATCAAACAATCATATTCAGTCTAAAAAATAAAATGAGGAAATTCTAAGTGTAAAATAATAATTGTTTAGTTTAATACTACATTCTATAGAAGAAGAAACATACTAAATGATGAATTTAAGCATGCATACTTGGTAAATGAAATCTCTTTCTCCCCCTTCCAGAGAATCAATGTTTTTAAAAAAGTGTAGCTTCTACTTCATATCAATTCTTGATTTAAAATACTTTAGTTAATACAGTGCAAATTAGGTCTTGGAAGACACTATAGATTTCTGTGAGGCAAATAAATGAATGCTATTAATTATGGAAAATTAATTCTGAATCTACCTCATATAATAGAATCATGAGTTCAGGGATAAATATAAAGGATTTTTGCTTTTGTAATAGACCACATGTTTAAAAGAATTTAACAAAAAATGTTATTCAAATTTGCTACGAAATTAAATTTTAATGTTTTAGGTTTGTTACCCTGAGAGTTTACCCTGATTCATTGTTGTGAGCTATAAGTGGAAGACAAGATTTAGAAAATAGTGCACCATATTCAAGCAGTATTTCCTGATTAACAGTAAATACTGTAGTATAATGGTATGTGTGTTGGACTTAGAGGTGGAAGGCCTGATTTTGAAATATAGTTATGTGGTCATTTGTTTATTCTTTAATTCATGTATTCATTTATGTATTCATTCATTCACCAGAATGGTTTTCATAAGTCTTACCATGGAACAGATTTTCTATAACATTCTTAGAGGGTCAGTGTGCAGCCTGAGAAGCTAAGAATGGCTCTCATAGGACAACAAGGAGAATACCAGAGACAGTTGCACCAAGGGGACTTTAACAAAATAGGAAAAGCAAGTGGAAGAGACTGTAACATGCTTAATTTTTAATACATAACACTAATTAGACTGAGGTCTCTCACTGGAAGAACTGAGTGATGCAGACTACAATATTCCCACAAAGGTACACAGAGGCTTTCCTCTAACTGGCAGTTTGACATAACTATTTTGACAGAATTCTAAACTATGGGTCTACGGATGTAGCTTACTTGCCCAGCATGCTTGAAGTCCTTGGTTCAATCCCAAACAATACATACCATACCATACCATACCATACCAAACCAAACCAAACCAAACCAAACCAATCCAAACCAAACAAACAAAACAAAAACAAATTCCAAATTGCATCAAAATCTAGTCTCACTATGAAAAACACTTATGAGCTAATAATAAAATGAGCAAAAGACTTAAATAGGCACTTCACACAACAGGATATCCACAAAGCCAATAAGCATAAGAAACGGTGCTCAAGTTACTCATAAGTGAAATGTAGCCGGGCGTGGTGGCGCATGCTTGTAATCCCAGCATTCGGGAGGCTGAGACCGGAGGATCTGGGTTCACGGCCAGCCTCAGCTACCTAGTGAGGCATTCCGCAACTTAGTGAGACCAGCCGGTTTCAAAATAAAGAATAAAAAATAGGGCTGGGGGTATAGCTCGGAGGTAGAATGCCCCTGAGTTCAATCCCCAGTACCAACCCCCCCCCAAAAAACAACAAAAAAACCCCCCAAATAAGTGAAATGTAAATTGAAATCATGATGAAGCCATCCCATGGGGATTGTTGAAAGTCTCATACACTCCTGATGGAAGTAGGCACTGGTACAACTATTTTGAAAAACCATGAGGCAGTATCTGCTAATGCTGAATATATGCATACCCAAATAAATAGCAATTATACTTCTACTTTTACAATTGAGAGGACTAAAACATGTGTTTAATAAGAATGTCCTTAGCAGCACTACTTAAAACACTCAAAATCTATGAACAGATATCCATTAACAAAAGAAAAAATAAACCATGACATATGCATATAGTTCATTTTACTAACATTTGTCAAGTCATATACTTCCCAATTATGTTACTTTTCAATATAAAGTATACACACAAAATGAGGGATAGTTTTAGTTCTTCTTTCCCTATTTTTACCCCTTTGATTTCCTTCTCTTGCCTTATTGCTCTGGCTAGAGTCTCGAGTACTATATTAAATAGAAGAGGTGATAATGGACATCCTTGTCTTGTTCCTGTCTTTAGTGGGAACTTTTGCAGTTTCTCTCCATTTAATATGATGCTGGCTGTAGGCCTATTGTATATTGCCTCTATGATTTTGAGGTATGTTAGAAAGTCCTCTCCCAGAGCAATGAGAGACATAATGTGAGCAATTCAGTGAAACAGAGGCGCTTTGCTGATGCAATAGTTTGTACATTTATAGTCTTACCTCTGATATTAAAAATAGGTTTTGGTGTTTCTTGAAAGACGATAATAACAGGGTTAAAGAAGAACTTGGCACAAGAGCACAAGAGGTTATAGGTAGGATTCAAGACCTGAGTAGTTGAAGAGCATGTATATAGTCATATTGGTCAAAAGCATGAAAAAAACTAAACTTTTAAAATAGAAAAGCATGGGGCTGAGACACCACAACTACCACAAAGAGAGTGGTATCAGCAGGAGACTGATGATGAAATAAAAATTTATTCAAGAATTACTCTCAAAACTCCTCTTTTTTTTTTTTTTTGAACTGTGGATTAAATCCAAGGACACTCTACCTCTAAGCTACAACCTAGTCCTTTTTATTTTTTAAATAGGATCTCACTATGTTGCTGAAAGTCTTCACTATGTTGCTGAGGCTGTCCATGAACCTGCCATCTTTGGCTTGCACATTTGTTTTACTTATTAAGAGAGTTCTGAGAAAGCCAGGCATGGCGGCATGGTGGTGCATGCCTATAATACCAGTACTTGAGAGGTTGAGAGGTTGCAGGTTCAAGGTCATCCTCAGCAACCTAATGAGATGCTGTTTCCAAACAAAAATTTTAAAGGGCTGGGGTGTAGCTTGGAGGTAGAATGCCTTTGGATTCAATCAATCCCTAGTACCACAAAACAACCAACCAACCAATCAACCAACCAAACAAAAACACAGATGTGCAGAAGACATGATTACTTTCAAGCAAATATTACAAGTTTCTACAACACAGTACCTCAAATACTCATTTTCATTACTACACCCCATTGCTCAGTCTGAGCAGATCAAGTCTGTAGTGTATTTGGGCAGGGAAAGGGAATGGGGATCAGTAGATAGAGAGAAAGTAGGTTAAAAGAATGGAGAGAATAGGCTGTGTCCAGGTTCCAGTAAGTGAATAGCAAACAGAAAGTCCAGTGTTTAAGAAGTGATGAAAGCCCAGAGACTTATTAGAGGAATGCTCCTGCCAAAGGCTGCAAGTGTAGCAACAAGTCCCTGGAGCTCTCTCCAGCAGTGCTTGTCTCTGCCCCCACACAACTGTGCTGGATTTCTCTTAATGCCCTCAGCCTATCAGCTATTTCTTTCAGGCTACTGAAAAATACAGCATCATCATCATCTGGAAGTGCCCAATGATGAATCATAATGAATTCTAAAAGACCCATTTCTTGATCTTTTCTGGGCCCTGGGGAAGAGCAGGACAAAAAGTATGACAGGATTTTTACCTACTTGGAAAAATGGCACTTTGGATTAAATGAAAGAAACTCTGTTCATGATTTACCAAACACAAATGCAAAAACTTCTCAGAGTAGCTATGTTAACAGGATATGAATAATACAAGGACTGATAAAAAAGTTACTTAGTTGTTCCCTATATTTGTAGCCTCAAAGTTACATGGATTCAGAGTTCCTGACTTGTCAGAATCAAGTATGTTATTAACATTTTTAGTGCTCAATCTAACCAGTATTTACTAGCTCCTCTCTAAGTGTTGATGTGTTGGTAAATGAGGATTAGGTTTTTATTTGCATATAATATTAGTACTTTTTGCTGCATAAATGTTTTAATGGAAAAAAGTATGCACATATAATAGGCCTAATTATATTTCAAAGTTTAAAAGTTGGCAGAAACTTTTAACCTTCAGGTTGCAATAATGGACAAAATGAGGACAAATAAAGTTGACCTGTGAGGTAAATGTTGATTTGCTATTGTTTTCTTTAGTGTATTTCAGTGATCGTTTATTTCATTATTCCTCTAAAATTGGGATAAGACAGCTCCTCTGACTAATTAACCAAAAGGGGTTTGACTAATAGGAGATTGCAAGCATGATTACTTAAATGATCATGTACATAGCACTTAATGATCATTATAATTTATTCTAATAATATTGCTAGTAAGTGGCAAAACTGTTTAAACTAAATATTGTCACATCACAAATGTACATCAAGGCTAACGGTAACAATTTCTCACTTACTTGGGAATCAATGGAAATTGCAACTTTCTTAATGCAGATTAATGCTCTATTCAACTTATAAACTCTTCAAAAGTAGAAAAATATTTAGTGTTTTGACTACAGAAGAAGCAGTCACACCATCATTCTTCTCCAAACCAAAGACAGTTACCAGCTGGCTTTCATAGGAGCAGTGTAATATATTAAAAGTCATTTTTTTTTAACAGAGTCAATGATTAAAATGAATATCAATGTTTCAAAATGCTAATTTCACCCCATTCACTTGCTTGCTCAAGATTTAGTGGATAGAGATAAGCTATCAAGTTCTTATGCACCACTGGAAGGCCACTTTTGCTCTAAAAGGCAAAAAGAAAAAAAAATGTAGAGTGCTACTTGATTTTTTTCCATTGCTCATTTCTATCATTATTTTCTCTCATGTGAAGAATGACAAGAGAAAATTAATTCAGAAATATGCTTCAAAATCACTGACCAATGTTATCTACAGAACAGAGAAGAAAGATTGGAAGTGTGTCCATTTTATATGCAAAGTCACATTAATTATCTTGAGATAGAAGCACTGCAGTTCTTGACTCTTATCATCCCCTTAGGAATGCACATGAAAGAGCAATTTGCTTTCTGGATCAAATAAAAACAGCCTGAGAGCTATAACAGAGAGAAATCACCTTTAGTTTCATATATGGTATTGGGAAAGAAATCAGGAAGAGTCACTAAACTGAACTTGAGAGGGAGAGAGGGTGAGGGAGCGGGGTGGGAATTTGGGGAAGGAGTCAAATGAGAATTGTGAGCACATATATCGTTATCAATTTGTACCTAACAAAGATGTATGTTTACAATGTATGAATAGTCCCTTGTATTAAAGGTTTGGTTCCTAGCATTGCACTATTGGAAGGTGGTGGATTCTTTAAGGGGTGGGGCCTAGTGGGAGGTTTTAGGGCATTGAGGTGTATTCTACTCCCTAGAGGAGATGTGCTGCCTCCAATGCACTGACCCCTCTCCCCAACTCAAGGGCCATAACTTTCAAGAAAAGACCTTGTATCTTAATTATCAGAGGAAGGAGACGCTCTTCTGGGAGATGGCTGTGCACTCCCTCACTTAACCCTCGCTCCCACTTCTAGTCTAGCATCCTTCGTTGTCGTGTCCAAGGCTCCCCATTTCTGGTCTTGCATCTCATCCCCTAGGTGCCTGACTGTAGCCACTGTTCCCCTCTAAACCCTTCACCTCCAGAGTGACCCTCCTTCACAATGGACACACGGTAAGGTAAAGCCTCTACCACATGAAGGGAAGCCTAGCATGCTCTTTAAGTTACACACCACCTGGTTCTGTTTCCCATCTTTTCTTCCTATCCATATTTTCTGAACAAAATTGCCCCCTACTCCTTCTCCAACCCAGGCTGCCTGGCTTCATTTCCACCATAATACCAATGATGTTCCTCCTGAGATGAACAGTGTCATCCACATCCTCAGCCCAATCTGTACCCAGCCACACATCCAGCCTTTCTGAACATGTGGCTCCAGTGATGGTGCTTTCTCTTGGTTTCTGGGGAATCAGCTCCTCCATACTCTCCTCTTTCTCTTGCTTTCTCCTTCTGAGTTGCATAACCCCACGAGCCCAGCATGCCTTCCTACCCAGAGATCCCTTGGGAATAATGACTATTACAGGGACAGATACAAGCTCCTTTGTATGCTCAGCAAGACTCTATATCCCCTCTCTATGTGGTACTGGGTATTGAACCAAAGGACATTCTATCTCTCAGCTATAAGCTCAACCCTTTTAATTTTTGGTTTTGAACCAAGTTCTCACTAGATTACTGAGAGTTGTGCTAAGTTGCTAAGGCTGGGCTCCAATCTGCAATTCTCCTGTTTCAGCTTCCCAAGTACTGGGAATTAGAGAAGTGCATTACCATGCCCAATGCACTGATTCAGTGTATCTTAACTGTATCCTAAATAACTTGTCACTAAAACTACAGATCTCCCAAGCATTTGACATATTTTCCCTTATGTCAATCAAGATTTAGTCCTAAAATGGCAAATGATGGTAGAAATGGCTTCCTTTAGGTATCACATGCAAATGATGGTAGAAATGGCTTCCTTTAGGTATCACATGCAAAACTACTACATCAGTAATCAAACAAAATCAATAATTACTTATTTTTTTAAATATTTTTGATAAAATCCAGTTCTTTTCACAAAGAAAACTAAAAATTATGCCCAAACACAATTTTTAAAGATATTTAAAACAAAACCACAGAGTTCACAGAGCTTCTGAAATCTCTGCATCAATTTCTTATAAGCCCAGATTCTGAGCCTCTGCTACAGGAGTTGATTCAGAGTGGGCAAAAATGTTTAAAAGATCACAATAATTATAGTCCACTATGGAACACAAACAGAACAAGCGACATGTTAATCATAACCACTATTTAAGGGATGTCAAGGACATTATTTTCCTTATACAATAGTTCTTTATCTTCTTTTCACTAAATTTATTCCAGCCTTCAGCAAACACCTGTGAATGCTCATTAAACAAAAGACATTTGCTATTTCTTGCATAAACTTCCTTTTAAAACAACTCAAAGTCTTCAGTACTTGAGAATTTCTTAACCTGCTCATGCTTAAGAGTCTGTTTGATAATGACTGTGACAAAAGGTTGTCCTGCCCTGACTGTAAAATTAGAGAAGAAAAGCCTTTCCTGTCTACCCACAGGGCATCCTTACCTAGGCAGAGCCCTGCTGGGTCCACTCTTCCTTATGCTTGACTACATGGTAAATACAAGAGACTGATGTTTGAATAAAATGTAAAATCACCCAAATTGTTTTACATTCCTGGCCTAGAAAAAGCTCCTTAAAAATTTTTAAGTCGTTTGACAGTTACAGGTAGCATTTGATTCAGCTTGAAAGCTCAAGCCATAAGGGTGTCAAAAACAATTAGTATTTTAATAGCTCCCTTTTGTAGGTTATTAGGAAAGCAGGAGTACATCAGCAAGAGAACAAAAAGTGTTCTCATGAAAATAAGCCGACACATAGAAAAAATCGTATTATTTTACTACATTGTTTCTTATACTCTTTCTACTTGAAAATAGGATTCTGGTTAAAAGAAATGGAAATGGTAGTTGTCAACATTTACTACTTTGATAAAGTTCTCCAGACAGGGGCTGTTGTGTGTTGTCCTCATTGTTTTTGAAGAAGCCTTAAGGCAGTTAGTGCTCTATAGACACCATTGCAAACCTTAAACATTTCATAATTCTGCCTCAAGCTGAATTCTTGCAGCTTGGGGAAAAGGTAGGTAGAAGCATAAGGGGACTCAAGACTGAGTGGATTAGGGAATGCCGAAGGGGGGGGGGGCTGTATATGAAGTTTTGATACATCAACACAAAGCCTGTCTTGTATGCCTCCCTTAGAGTTTTTATGTAGAGAAATATGCTAATTCAAAGATATCTAACTAGCTTCACATTTAATTCTGACTTCAAATCTTAAGAGTGGCAGAGCAGCTGTGCCTAGAGGCAATACAATCTTATTTCTATAAAAATCTCTCAAAGCTCCATATATAAGTGGAAGAGTAAAAATAGATAATCAAATCCAAATTAAGGCTATTAAGAATTGATTTAGTGTAAAGATAATATAGCAAGATTTTGTTTAGGTTATGGATATTCACTAAAAATGTGTAATACTTGTTTGCCTAAAAATTTGATTATGTTTTATCTTATTTTGTCACAGTTAAATAGTTTTATCATTAGGGTTTTTAATTGCATATAGTTTACAGAATTCTTTCTGATTATTCCATATCCATTTAACTGGAGGAAAAAAATCCCACTGTACTACTTAATGAAGAGAAAACTATCTAATGAAGATGCAATCAAATTGCAGGCATATGTACCAGGATGTGTGGCTCACAATCTATATTTGTGAAATTTTGTCACAAAAGGTTTACAGAAATTACAGGGGAAGAGAAGTCTCTGAAGAGAATAGGAATTAACATATCCTGAAAGACACTAGTCACTCAATGGTATACCAGAGGTTATACAGAAAACAAATAAGAAAATGAGGAAAGCCAAGTGTTGAAACTCTTCATGATACAGGCCCTACCTATTCATCTTCTGTGCCTCATTTTTTCAGTTCAATACTCAGTCCAGTCCATTCTTAATGTTTGGTTCTTGACTGAGTCCATTCCTAATGTCCCCAACTGGTCCTTCTATTGTTTTAAAGATGTCTTCTACATAGCTTCTTAGCTTGTACAACTTTGGAAGTTCTTTGTGAGAGTCTCATGGATAATATTTTACTTTCCCTACCCCTTGCAGGTGATCCATGTTGTTACTGAGATAGCTGTCAAGTCCTTTCAATTCCTCCCTCCTGCTTACTTTCGTCGCTTCAGTTTCATACTAACTACTCACACCTGTCATTTTCTTATGCAGACTTCAATAGTCCAAGGTTCTTGGCCTAGCCTGAGACTCCCAATATACGTCTTCACATAGTCCTTTATTTTCAACTAGGTTCCATGATTCACCAACTAGATAACATAGTATAATCTTCATGAAAACGCATTAATATTTTAGTTATCTTTACTGAAAACACAAGCTTTTAGCATTTTCTAAAGAATGCAGAAAATCTTTAGATTTGGGACACTGTGTTAAAGAGGCAATGGCCTGTATTCATTAGTAGATGCCATCTTTTTTTTTTGTGGTTTGTTTTGTTTTAATGTTGTTATATTTTGCTGAACCAAGATACAGGATATTTAACAAGCATCCACCCACTTCTAAGGAGTAATTCAGTCAAGATTTAATCCTGCCCTCCATATCTAATCAAACAGCCTTCTGAAGCATAGACTAGTACTCAAATATCTCCTCCTGATAATAGGTAACATTTAAGGGAGGAGATGAGAGGTGAGTAACTGTGCTCATAGCTGGAGTTTTAGATTAAATCCCACTTATTTGAGTGATATTCAGAGACTTTATTTTTCTCCTTAATATATATTAATTGCTCCATTCAAGCCTAAACATAGAATATATTTAACACATTTTTACTAAACACCTATGTGCCAGGCACCAATCCATCTAAGGACTTGGGGATAAAGCAGGAAACACAGGCATCTTCCTTTGTTGCCCTGTCCCCCCTTGTCATGGAACCCATGAGTAGCATAGGAAACAGCCACTGAATAAGAACATCTCACAGGCAGTGGGTGGGGAACAAGGAAGACCAGTGTGCTACTAGAGATCAAAGTCCTCCAAGTTTCATGTGGGGTCAGAAAGGCCCTCTTGTGGCAGCATACACACACTGCTGTTGCTTCTTTAAGCTCACCCTTGCCTTGGAGATTCTGGCTTCATTTCTACTCATCCTTCAAAACTCACCTTGGATTTCAGGTCCTGTGAGATGCCAACGCTGGATTGTCCTTACAAAGGTCAGACTAATCTTTCAGACTTTCTGGTCCCACCAAAACTTTGTGTGTGAGCCCTATCCTGGCATTTACCTGCTGTATAGGAATTAGTCCTGGTCTGTCTTCCAACTAGTCAGTACCCTCTGGTAGCATATTTCCATCTTAAGTGCTGACCAAGTCTTTATTTTATTGAAAGAATGAAGGACTAGCAGGGAGAAATAGTAAACATTTCATTTCTTCTGCCTAGAACTTAATAGCCAAAGCAAAAGATAAGAGATGTAAAAAGTTTTTGGTAGAGGATAAGGATAGGATAAGGGCTAGGTTACTCAGTGTGTAAGATTTCTTTGGTTCTGAAGACCACTGGAGTCATAATGCTTGAGGTTAGTGTGCCAAAATACTTATCAGACTATTTTAGCCCCAAACCCAGAGGATACTTTACCAGTATTTTAAAATTCTGAAATAAAAGATGCTATAAACTTACAAAAATAAATCTAATAATTTGGGGAGTACAGTTATGATTTAAAAAGGTACAGACAATAAAAAGTACAGACATTAAAAAAGTTAAAATTATAGCCAATGAAATTAAACTTGGGCTTTAGATATATATCTTAGCTTAACTCTTCTATGATCTAATAGAGCACATGTTTATTAAAATTCACATAAATGTTTTAATACATTATTAAAAGAGTTTATTAAAAGAAATAAAATGTTGTCATAATTATTCTCCCAAGATTATTTTTGTAATCCAAGCCTCAGACTGGGAAAATAGTGCTATCTAGTGGTTAAATCTGGGAACAAAAGATGAAGCACACCAGAGGCTAGAGAACCTCCCAAGAGGTTGTCCAAAAAGTAAAAAATCATATGCTCTCCCTAATATGTGAATGCTAGGGAGAAAATGGGGCATAAGAGGGACTCCAGATGAAGAAGGAAAAACCTAAGATGAGCAAAGGAGGTGACTTAACTGAAGGTGATGGGGTGCGGGGGACACCCTAATGCACATGATGTACTTTCACAAACATATCAAAATCAGTCACTAAACTGAACCTGAGAAGGAGGAAGGGCGAGGGAGTGGGGTGGGAATTGGGGAAGGGTTAAATGAGAAATGTATACATGTATGCCTTTACCAACTTGTACCTAAGTAAGATGTATGATTTCAATGCACCAATTAAAAAATAAAATTAAAAATAAACAACAAAAAATATTGACTATCTCATAGAATTATTGAGAGGATTAGGCAGGATGATGCATAAAACAGCATAATGCTTAGTATTTAGTAAGTCAAATAACTCAGTAAAATTAGCTTATTATTAATCCTATTAATAATGATATTAACTTGTGATATAAATTAGTGATTAAAATAATTGCAGAAAACCTTACGAATCTTTTACGAATACGTTATGAGATCAATATGAACAAACACATACTTACAGAAAATATAATATCAGACATTTTTCTTTTAAATATATAAAAGCAAATTAAAAAGTATCCTAAGTTCAATGTTAAATTGTAATCATATAGTTCAGTTGTAGGGGTAGTATTTTCAAAGAAAAAGTAATTTTTAGAAACAGAAACATTACAAAATGAATTTTGAAATATTCTCTTCTAAAAATAATTGTGACCCTTTTGGTAGTGAAGAAATTTTCCTTGACCAAATCTTTCATTTTTCAATATCTAGTTTAATAAATCCACCTTTATTCATATTATTCTTAAAGATAAATTTGGTCATTTGGATTTCCTTCTATTTTGTTAAAAATGTGAAGGGGAGACACAACAAATATCAGTAGGAATATTTCTAAAAATATTTAAATCCACTAGATTTATAATAGAAAGGAGAATTTATCTTTGTGAAACATTTCCTTTGGCTTGCTGTATAATTTACCAGTTCAATTATCACAATATCCTTAGAAGCTGAGACAGTATGTATTAGCTTTATAGAAATCAAATGTATATCTGGCTTTTAATATAGTGAGCAGAAATATCACAATTTTTTTATTTTTTAATTTTTTTTGTTTTGTTTTTTTTTTGCGGTACTGGGGATTGAACTCAGGGGCATTCTACCTCCGAGCTATACCCCCAGCCCTATTTTTTATTCTTTATTTTGAAACCGAGTCTCACCAAGTTGCGGAGTGCCTCACTAGGTAGCTGAGGCTGGCCTCGAACCCGGATCCTCCGGTCTCAGCCTCCCGAATGCTGGGATTACAAGCGTGCGCCAC
>PVLC010017507.1:8810-33742 GCA_004027655.1 Graphiurus murinus
CAATCCCCAGTACCGCAAAAAAAAAAAAAAAAAAAAAAAAAAAAAAAAAAAAAAAAAAAAAAAAAAAAAAAAAAAAAAAAAAAAAAAAAAAAAAAAAAAAAAAAAAAAAAAAAAAAAAAAAAAAAAAAAAAAAAAAAAAAAAAAAAAAAAAAAAAAAAAAAAAAAAAAAAAAAAAAAAAAAAAAAAAAAAAAAAAAAGATGATAGAAGTCAAGATACTAGATACTGTGTTTAAGGAAAAGTGAAGGTCAATTTAGTGCTGTAACTTCCTAATATTACTTAGAGAAAAGTTAAAAGATACTATCCAGGACTGATAAAACAAAAATTACTTAATATTATAAAGATAATGACAAAAATAAGACAAAAGTAAGAGGATAGGGAAGGAAGGTAGGAGGAAATGTATACAAACTAAATTCCTCATATTTTAGTAAGTAATAGATAACAAGAGTTACACTAGAGCCAAGCATGATGGCACATGTTCTCAGCTTGGGAGGCTGAGACCGGAGTATCTGGGTTCATGGCCAGCCTCAGCTACTTAGTGAGGCTCTCCGAAACTTAGTGAGACCCTGCTTCAAAATAAAGAATAAAAAATGGGACTAGGGGGTGTAGCTCAGAGGTAGAATGCTCCTGGGTTCAATCTCCAGTACCGCCAAAAAAAAAAAAAAAAAAAAAGAGTAACACTAGCTAACATTTAGTGTGTTCACAAAATAGCAGCCACTGTTCTAAGCACTTTTACGTGTGGTATCTCATTTAATCCTCATAAATACCCTAAGTCACTACCACTATTACTGTGCACATTTTATGAATTTGAAAATAAGACATGTTAAGTAACATTCCCAAAGTCATACAAGTAAATACAAAAGCCAGAATTCAAAGCCAAGCAGCTAGACTTCACTCTCCATCTCTGAAGCTGTGACATGCAACCATTTAAAGTAGAAGTTGAATGGTGGCACACACCTGTAATCCCAGTACTTGGGAGGCTGAGACAGGAGGATCACAGGTTCGCAGCCAACCTCTGCAATTTAGTGAGATCCTGTTTCAAAATCACAAATAAAATAGGGCTGGGGTGCAGCTCAGAGGTAGAATGCTCCTGGATTCAATCCCCAGTACCGCAAATAAGCAAACAAATAAGGTGGAAGTTGAATAAAATTTAAAATTGGGTCCACACCGGGCACATTTCTGATCTGAACACGCAAACGCTGCAGACAGCACTGGAGACATCACTGGTCTCTGCACTGTGTGCTCCAGGACCCACTCCGGCTGACCAGTCAGTGGAGAGGCCAAAGTTAAAAGCTAGTATTTGGAGTGAGGGAGGTGACCAACAGGAGCTCTAACTTTAGGAGCAGCAGCTGCCAATCGTTAACCCTCTGCAGTGTAAGAGGAGACTTTCAAATTCTGCGTCAGTATCCCGTGGACTTTTAAAATCGTCTGCAAAGATGATGATCACCCCATAGCCAGCATCTGAAGCTCAGGTGTCCTGCGCTTCCTTAAGGAGGCTCAGCTATGCCTCAATTTCCCTTTCTGCCTCCCAATGTGCACAGATGATACTGGGAAGCCCAGGCCTGGAGCTGAAAGGTGAGGAAAGGTCTGCAAAGAGAGGTCGATCTCGCCCCAGGCCCGCCCTGAGGCCGCTATCCACGGCCCTCAGGTCTTTCCCCCCCACCCCCCCACCCCCCCAGCGCGGACTCCACTGGCCAAAGCCAGAGGGAAACGCTGCTCCAACGGAGGGGCGGGGGCTGCTGGGTTGGCCGCGAGGTTCGCGGTGCAGTAGTCCAGCCAGCCACCCCGAGTCCCGAAGGAGTCGGGACGCTCGGCTGTTCCGGGCCGGGGTAGAGAGGCGCCGCCGCGCACCGACCTTCCCAGGATCCATCGCTCCTTGCAGGCCCGAGTGCCACGTTATCCTAGGCCCTGGCCTGGCGCGGGCCACTGGGAGGAGAGAAGCCCGCCGGCGCCCGCTACCTTCGGCGAGCGGGAGCGTGCAACAAGGCCGCTGCCTGCGGGCGGGCGTCCCTGACTCCTAGCAACCGGCAGGCAGGAGCAGCAGAGGACCGAGCGCTCGCTGCCAGGCCAGCCCCGCGGTCGTCCCGAGTGTCTGCGAACCTCCCGACACGCTAGAGCAGCGGAGGGCCGAACGGTCACTTCCAGTGCGCCTGCGCAGTCCCGACTCCTAGCAACTAGCAGGCAAGAGCAGCAGATCGCCGAGCGGCCACTGGTCTCTCCTCGGCTGGGTCTTAGCTGAATTGAGGCGTGGCGTATCTGACTCGTGCACCCCCGAGAGAGGAAGGGCGAAAGATCCCGAAAGAGCTTGACGGTTGAATAAGGCTTTGCCCTTAACGAATTATATCCTTATATACTGTCTTGACGAAAACCACTCGTTTAGTAAAGAAAGTTCTGGAAAGGAGTTGACTTTTTATACTGTCAAGAAACCAAAGAAATGAAACATTGAGATGTTCTGCAGTTCAGATTTTAGAGCGCAGAAACGTAAAAGGCAGTCTTTGGCAGGACTCGAGGCTATCTTTCTCCCTGCTGCTCTGCCCCAGTCCTTCGCAGGAAAGCCGACCCTAGTGTCCTCCTGGGGCGGGCTCTGCTTAGGCATCCCGGAGTTCCCGCTAGCTCCTGGGAACATTCTAAGCTCTGGATCTCCTGGTCTTTCGGCAGACAGGAATTCACTTCTGCTTGCTCCACACAGAAAGGCCATTAACTTAGTTCCTTGCCTTACAGAAAGTGTTAAAAGACCCAAGTAGCCTTCGTTAGTGCTGGCGTCCTGGTCTTGTACACACGACTGTGATCTTGTCCTCCCCCCGTAAGAAAAAAGGCAGGAAAGGTGATTTCAGTGATAGCTGTGATTTGCTTAGGAACTGCTCCAAACAAGGACCACTCGAAGTGCCAGCCATTTGGCGAGTCACCTGATTTTCATAGCGTCTGATGTTGTTTTTCACCTGAGGATAGTTAGCTCACCTCAGGTCTCTCAGTGAGGCAGGTGGATGGTCTGATGCCAAAGCCCACTCTCTCCATCATTGTGTCCCACTACATCAGCTGAGAAAGCAGATGACACTGGAAAGCTTCATGCTTTTTCTTGAATGTGAGACTGAATGAAGAATAAAGCTGCCAGGAACAGTATTAGGAAATGCCGCACATGCTTAGGAATTGTCATAAAAAAACCCCACAAATATCCATGTTACAGTTTCAAAATAGGAGTACATTTCTACGTATTTGCTACTTTGACAGAAAAGATAGTTTTTACTTCTTAGAATTCCCCTTCTTTTATTATAGGGTTTTTTTGTTTGTTTTGTTTTACTCTTTTCAAATTCAAGGGTACATGGCAGACATGGGGCAACATGGGATGATGGTCTCTTTTCTTTGAATTTTTAGGCTGACAAAAGTGAGAATTCCTTTGGGATAAGAATCCTGTGACGATGGGGTGGAGGGCTCTGACAAAAGGTGAAACTTTCTCTAGGATTTCAGTATCTCAGGAATGTTAAATGTGAAGCTAAGGAGTGTGGCTTTTTAGATCTTTAAAACCATATTTTCCAGCTGGGCGTGGTGGCGCATGCTTGTAATCCCAGCATTCGGGAGGTTGAGACTGGAGGATCTAGGTTCGTGGCCAGCCTCAGCTACCTAGTGAGGTACTCCACAACTTAGTGAGACTCAGTTTCGAAATAAAGAATAAAAAATAGGGCTGGGGGTGTAGCTCGGAGGTAGAATGCCCCTGAGTTCAATCCCCAGTACCGCAAAAACAAACAAACAAAAAACCACCATATTTTCCTTTCCCAATTTGTCTTTCTACCTAATATTTTATTTCTTCTATCCTACCTCAGAATGACAACTCAATCCCCTTCCTGCCATCACAAACTATTGTCAGACCACTTCCTAATTATCCCTTCGATATGAATGTGCCCATTTTTCTCCACTCCAGTCCCTACCAACCATCTTTCCTTGCAAACCAAGCCATCTAAAATTGTAGATCACATGTCACTCCCTGTCTCTAACTCCATAGCTACTTTTTTTAAGTTAAAAAAGATGAAAGCATAGCCAGGCATGGTGACACACACCTTTGAGAGACCCTGTTTCAAAACAAAAAGGGCTGGAGTGTAGCTCAGAGGTAGAATGCCCCCGAGTTCAATGCCCAGTACCAAAAAAGGAGAAAAGGGGAGACGAAATCAAATTTAATATTTCACCAAATATATACAAAGTGTTATCACTTTAATATATAGTATATATTTAAAATATTTTTACCTTTTTAAAGTACTGTCTTTGAAACCCCATGTGTATTTTTTACATTAAAACATATCTCAGCTGGGTGTGGTGGTGCATGCTTATAATCCAAGTATTTGGGAGGCTGAGATAACAGGTTTAAGGCCAGCCTCAACAACATAGCAAGGCCCTCTGAAACTTAGTGACCCCCTGTTTCAAAATAAAAAATAAAAAAGGACAGCTGGGTGTGGTAGTGCAGGCTTGTAATCCCTCCTTGGGAGGCTAAGACTGGAGGGTACAGGTTCCCAGCCAGCCTCAGCTTCTTAGTGAGGCCCTCTGCAACTTAGTGACACCCTGTTTCAAAATAAAGACTAAGATATAGGGCTGGGGATGTAGCTTTGAGGTAGAATGCCCCTGGATTCAATCCCCAGAACCACACACACACACACACACACACACACACACACACACACACAAATTAAATTTAAAAAGGGCTGTGGATATAGCTCAAATATAGAATACCCTTGGGTTCCATCCCCAGTACCACAAAAAAAAAAGAAGGAAGGAAAGAAAGATAAAAATCTCAATTTCAAGTTCTCAAAAACACCTATGGCTAGTGGTTTCTGTATTGAACAGTGCAGACCTATGAAAAAGGGTGCTTGTTTAGTGACTGGGTAGATGGTCAGAGATGAGCCTGAAAGGGAGACATGAGTCAATTTGTAGAGGGTCTTGAATATCATGCCACAAAGATTTAGTGTGAGGCTGGACAACAGCTAGGGTTAGGACGGGAAGAGAATGCCATAGTTCCATGTTACAGGATGGACTCATGGAACAGGAATGGAAGCCAAGAGACTCTCCCTCTCCTTCCCGGAGGAGCCAGGAGCTCTGTCTAGACACACGGCCTTTGTGCAAGTGCTTGCCTGGCGGGAACACAAGTTCCCTCCTCCCCACTCACGCCACTGTTAACTCCCAGGAATCCACGGTGTTGGTCCAGCACCACCCCCACTGCAAACTTTCCCTTACTCAGGGTCCCTATCTGATGCCTTTGGTCTTTTCCCATATTTTCTTCTGTATAATTAAAAAATACTTTCCCAGCTGGGTGTGGTGGCACACACTTGTAATCCCAGAACTTGGGAGGTTGAGACAGGAGGATTGCAGGTTCACAGCCAACCTCAGCTACTTAGTGAGGCCCTACACAACTTAAAAAGGCTGGAGATGTAGCTTGGAAGTAGAATGACCCTGGGTTCAATCCCTAGTACTGAAAAACAAAACAAAACAAAAACAAAAACCAAGCCAGGTGTGGTAGTGCAAGTCTATATCTCAGTACTTGGGAGGCTAAGACAAGAGAATCACAGGTTCAAGGTCAATCTCAGCAAATGTAGTTAGACCCTCAGCCAGCCACCAGGTGTTAGGTCAGAGGGTATATGGGGCCTAGTGGATGGTGCAAATAACTTCAGGCAATAAAAATAAAAGATGAAACTGAGCCATAACAAGTCAAAATGGGGCAATCTGACCCAGCCTAGGGAGCAGTTGCAGGAGCAGAAACACTCCAATCCTGACCACAAAGGTCAGCCCTCACCATGTGTGAGCATCCAAGTCCAGCTGTTCCCCAAACTAAGCACTACCCCTCCCCTGCTCTCCTTGGCCCCCTCCCTTGCTCTGCCTCTTCCCAAGACCAGGCACTACTCCCTCCCCTGCTCTCCCTCACCCCTTCCCCTGCTCTCCTGACCCTCTCCTCTGCTCTCCCTGCTATAAAAATTTTCATGCAGACCCCTAACACTGCTGTTCTCTTGCGTGAGACGGCCCAGCAGCTTCCCTTTAATAAACCTTCCCTGACTGAACTGGCCTCTGGTCTTTTGTGTCTTGGGTCGCACCAATCAGCTTACACCTAAGCATGGTGACACACAACTATAATTCCAGTATTTGGGAGGCTGAGAAAGGAAGATCTCAGGTTTGAGGACAACAACTTCAACAACTTAGCAAGACTTTCAGCAACCTAGTGAGACCCTGTTTCAAAACCAAAAATAAAAGCAGTGCTGGGGGTGTAGGCTGGAGGTAGACTGCCCCTGGGTTCAATTCCCAGTACTAAAAAAAAAAAAAAAAAGACCCCCAGCAACTTAGCAAGACACTGTTTCAAAATAAATAAGAAGGAATGGGGATGTAAAGAATGAATACCCTTGGGCTCGAATGCCAGTACCTCCCCCCAAAATTATTTTCCATCTCCCTTACTAGGCTATAAACCCATTTATAATTGCAGATTATAACAGAAACAAAACCCTTTTTTTTCCACAAGAAAAATCAACTTTGTTATAAAAGTCAATCACTTCTTCTCCCATCCTCCTTGGGTTTTGTAGTCACATAAATCATGTTATATTAGCAAAATGTCTGTATATGTCTGTATATGGGTTGCACAAAGACTACCTACAGTACCAAATTAAGCAAGCTATTTATACAAAGTGGCAGGACCACAAATTAGCCTAGGGCTGGCTGTGGAGTCCAGCTGCCTGAATCCATGTCCCCAGTCAGCCTCTCAGTAGCTGTGTCAACTCTGGGACTTTGTTTTACTACCTTATGTTTCAGTTTCCTCTTCTATAAAAACAGGGATCACTGTGTAAAACATGAATAATTATATAAAGTACTTAGCATGCTACCTGGCACAAACTGAGTATTCAATAAATGTTATTAATACTAAGATTATTGCTGTTGCTATTATAGGTTACTACCCAAATTAGAAGCATTCACAGGGAAGATGAAATCATATGTGATGCTAAGATTACAGATGTGTGCTACCAGTAGTTAGGAGGCCGAGACAGGAGGATCCCAGGTTACCCCCGGCAACTTAGTGAGAGCCTGTTTCTAATAAATAAATAAGGCTGGAGATGTAGCTCAGAGATAGAATGCCCCTGGGTTCAATCTCCAGTTCCACACATATAAGAAAAAAATGACACCCTTTCTTTATAACTTTATAAATTATCTCCCACTATAGTAAATCATAGTTGGAGTACTTTTTGGAATTTCCATAGACCAATTAAGGCTCCTCTGTACCAAGTAAGAGGCTGTGGTAGGCATATCTCTCCCCTCTTGGCCAAGCTCTTAAAGGTTCTCTTGTTGAGTGTGGGCCCAATCTATGAAAGTTATGGGCTGTCACTCCTATCATTAGGCTATGACTGACTTTGAGTTAGTCAGAGGGAGATTATCTTGAGTGAGCTGGACCTTAAAAGAAGGTGACATGTCAGAGAGATACTCTAGTTGTCTTGGAAGAAGAGAAAGCAAATTGCCACATCATGAGAGACCTGTGGAGAAGCCACAGGGAAAGACCTAAGAGTGAGTCCTGGCTAACAGCCAGCAAGAAAATAGAGACCTAAATCCTGCAGATGCACAGAACTGAATTCTGTCAATGACTGAGCTTAGGAAAGGACAAGGCATTCCAGGTGAGATCCAGCTCAGTCAACTCTTGATTTCACCAAGAGACCCAAGGAGGGGATTTCACTACGCTGTACACTGTATCATCCTTGCTATTGATGAAAGCCAAATGGAGCTTGTAACTTAATGTGTTAGCTGAGAACTCTAATATATTCACACTTAAGTCAAACTTTCCCCCAAGAAAGCCGGGGCTCCTCCTCACATGCACAAAGCTATCTCTGTGGCTTCTGGAGACAAGCACCTTCAGAAAGAGCCAAGCCCAGCATGGTGCAGTGGCACTCACCTATAATCCCAGTACTTGGGAGGTTGAACAGGAAGATTGCAGGTTTGAGGCCAGCCTTAGAAATTTAGCAAGACCTTCAGCAACTCAGTGAGAACCTGTTTCAAAAAAGTAAATAAAAGGACTGAGGGATATCTCCAAGGTAAAATGCCCCTGGGTTCAATCCCCAGTACCACAAAAAAGAAAAAAAAAAAAAAAAGAAAGAAAACTTCCCCTTCTCCACTATTATTATTTCCTGCATGTATCACTGTGTATTCATCTATATCAGCATGGCCTGTTGGGCTCCTATTTTGTTCACTGGGGTGTAATCTGCAATATCTTTCTTCCTTAGTGCCCCAATTGTTCTAGATTTAGCCAGCAGTAGTCCCTTTGAGTTGTTTCCCATGGCCCTGGTACCATGTGGCTTTTTGAGCACTTCCTTAATTCTGGAGTCATAAAAATATTCTGGGACCAAGTTGTACTTTCACTTCTCCAGCCCTGAGGTCAACCATTTCTCAGAGCCCTGGTTCCTTTTGCAGGAGAACTGTATCCAGATGACAAGATCTAGGAGCTGGTTGTGCTTACTGGTCCTGGGGTAACATTACTTCTAGACATCCTCAGCAAACAGAACTAGGAAATGCATTGGTATTAATATACAGATACAACTACATACATATGCACACAAGTACATACATACACCTATTTTCATATCTATCTATACATATATATCAAAACCATAAATTCATACTAATATCTTCAATTCCAATCCAGTACCTGAGGGTTCTTTTTTTTTTTTTTCGGTACTGGGGATTGAACACAGGGACATTCTACCTCCGAGCTACACCCCAGCCCTATTTTTTTTTTTTTTTTTTTTTTTTTGCGGTACTGGGAATTGAATTCAGGGGCATTCTACCTCCGAGCTACACCTCCAGCCCTATTTTTTATTCTTTATTTTGAAACCGAGTCTCACTAAGTTGCGGAGTGTCTTACTAGGTAGCTGAGGCTGGCCGCGAACCGGGATCCTCTGGTCTCAGCCTCCCGCATGCTGGGATTACAAGCGTGCGCCACCACACCCGGCCCTGAGGCTTCTTTATAGTCTTCTTCCATTCTATGTTTCCAATAGCAAGAAGTCTGGCTTTCACCATCCTTTGTATGTATGTATTTTGCAGTACTGGGGGATTGGACCCAGGGGCATTCTACCTCTGAGCTATACCTCTAGCCCTATTTTTTTTTATGGTACTGGGTATTGAACCCAGGGGCATTCTACCTCTGAGCTACATTCCCAGCCCTATTTTTATTCTTTATTTTGAAACAAGGTCTCAAGTTGTGGAGGGCCTCACTAAGTAGCTGAGGCTGGCCGCAAACCTGGATCCTCCGGTCTCAGCCTCCCAAGTACTGGGATTACAAGTGTGCGCCACCATGCCTGGCCCTGGCCCTATTTTTTTATTACTTATTTTGAAACAGAGTCTCATTAAGTTGCAGAAGGCTTCACTAAGTACTGAGGTTGGCTGGGAACCTGTGATCCTCTTGTCTCAGCCTCCCAAGTACTGGGATTACAAAGTGTGCTGCCATGCGCAGCTCCACCCTTAGTATTTATTTACAAATATAAAGAGGCTGACTATCTCTTCTGTGCCAAGAACAGAAGATCTCTAGAGAGCTTTTAGAGGGGCAAGATTAAAGGGATACCAATCAATTAAGAGATGTTTACAAAGCACAGAAACCCATTCAGGAAAGTCCTAAGAATGTTTGCTTGTATCACAAAGGAATATCACCAAAACACAGAACTTAGAGGCTGAAAAGGGAGGGATCTATTTCCTGCCCATCATAAAGTGCCATGGCCAGCAACCCTACACCAAGACAGGTTTATAGGAGAAAGGGGAACACATTACTTGATGATAGTTTTTTGTTGTTTTGTTTTGTGGTACTGGGAACTGAACCCAGGGGCATCCCTCTTGTGAGCTACACTCCCGGCTCTGTTTTCTTATTTTTTAAAATTTTGAAACAGGGTCTCATTAAGTTGCTGAGGCTATTCTCCAAACTATCCTCCTTTCTCAGCCTCCCAAATCAAATACTGAGGTTACAGGTATGCACCACTGTGCCCAGCTTCGATCACAGTTTCACATGACACAGGAGCCTTCAGAACAAAATCCCAGAGACCCAACATGAACTACTCATTTTTATGCTTAGGTTCAAAGAAGCATGGACAGCCACGGAGACATATGATTGGACAAAAAAGGTGTCACTTAATGGTAATAGGTTAAGGGGGGACCCAGCCAGGCCTGTCTGTTCAGACTCTTCTTGGCTGCTGTACAGCAATCCTTCCTTTCAGATATGGGGGCAGGATCCCTTCTGGAATGGGGTGGGGGGCAGGGTCCTATGATTTTTTTTTTTTTTTATGGTACTGGGGATTGAACTCAGGGGATTTCTACCTCCAAGCTGTATCCTAGCCTTATTTTATTTTTATTTTGAAACAGGGTCTCGCTAGATTGATGAGAGTCTCACTACTTGCTGAGGCTGTCCTCAAACCTGTGATCCTCCTGTCTCAGCATTCCAAGCACTGGAATTACAGTCAAACACCACCACACCCAGCTTCCTATGATCTCTTAAGAGTAAAGGTATGCCAGAGAATTTCATTGTAGCTAGCTCTAAGACAGAAAGGCAGGGTAAGAATAATTTTTTTCAGGCTTTACAGCTGGCTTTGGGGAAAAGATGTCCCAGCTTCTATGACCTGCCTTGGGGAAGAGACATTCTAGTTTCTGTGGCTTGCCCCGGGAAAGAAAAAAGAGCAGGAGATAGGACAGAAAGTATGAGATGTGACAGTATTGGAAAGCTGCTCCAGTATTAATTTCCAAAAATGTTAAAAGCAGTCAGAGTCTGGGTGCTGCACAGGCACTCAGGCATGGAGAGGCAAATGCCTTGCCTGTTCCTCCTTAGAGCTCTCCCTCCCCTTTGTCCTAATGTTAACCCATAGTAAAGCCTTTAGCCTTAAAAATATGTAGACAGCCAGGCATGGTGGTGCACACTTGTAATCCCAGTACTTGGGAGACTGAGGCAGGAGGATCATAGGTTCACAGCCAGCCTCAGCTACTTAGTGAGGCCCTCTGCAACTTAGTGAGAACCTGTTCAAAATAAAGAATAAAAAATAGGGCTGGGGGTATAGCTCAGAGGTAGAATGCCCCTGGGTTCAATCCCCAGTAATGCCAATATATATATATATATATATATATATATATATATATATATGTATATATATACATATATATGGGGGGGAGGGAGAGACACACACACACACACACACACACACACACACACACACACAATTGAAAACCCTAAGATCACAGGGACTCTGCCTGGCTCACTTCAGAGACGTAAAGATAGCAAGAGCCTAATGCCTTGCTCTCAGAGATCACACACAGCTACATGGCTGTAATTTGTGCTTCTATTTCCCTCCGATTCTTTGGGACCTGGAAAGGTAAACTCCGTGTGCTGCTTCAAAGCCCCCATAGTTGATGAGCAACCAATACGGCCAAATACAATAGGGATGAAAGCAAGGTAGATCATTGACCCCTGCACTTAGTAAGCACACTATCCAGAGACAAGGAGGCACCACCTGGCTAATGAATAAGTTACTAGCCCATTACCTTGGTAATACTGATAAGAACATGCCAAGACTGTATTTAAAGACTGGAGTATGAGGGGTGGGCAGAGTTCCACTTTCAGGCTCTCCCACGCTGCTTTTCTTCTCTTCCCTTTCTATTCCTACTGACTTTGTAATAAAGTTTTTTGTTAATGCTACAACCAAGCCGTCTTTAGTTTTATTTTCTCAATTCAATTTACTTTCTTTGAGTGGAGGAAAGGAGTCCCCAACACTGTTACAACCGTAACATGGAAGAGGCTGAGGTCTGAGGCTGCTGCCAAGGCCTTCACTCAGGAGCATCATTGTCTGAGCTCCAGAATGGGCAAAAAAGTGGTTTGTAGCATGAAAGGAAGAGATGAGTGTATTTCCACTTTCTACAATGAAACACACTTAAGGTTTTGGGGGAAGGCAATCTCAATCAAAGCAGGAAGAAGTGACTTTACACAGAAAGGAGCACTTCTGAAACTAGAAAGGCTAAAACTTCACAGTGGTAAACTAGAACACTGGAGCTATACCCCTAGCCCTTATTTATTTAGTGGTACTGGAGATTGAACCCAGGGGCATTCTAGCTGCAAGCTATATCCCAAGTCCTATTTTATTTTTTATTTGGAAATAGGGTCTTGCTAAATTGCTGAGAGCCTCACTAAGTAGCTGAGGCTGGCTTCAAACCTACTATCCTCCTGTCTCGGCCTCACAAGTACTGGTATGACAGGCATGTGCCACATCTGGCTTATTTTTTAATGTGGCTTATGTTCACCTAAGTCTTTACAAGATGTGAATATACAAATTTAGAGCAAAGACTGCAAGAACCAGAAAGGTTCCTGGTCCTTCCTGTTAACAAGAGTATCATTTACTTTGATAATATTAAAACTGTATTGAAGGAAAAGTGGCATTAAAAACATTAACCTTCTGCATAGGGAAATGGGTTGAAATCATTTTACATATTTGCAACTTATATGCCGTAATTTGGTGCTGAGGCAAACAAGGGAATATGAAGAGCAAGAAAAGGAAAATCACTTCCTTCCCTTGCCCAGGGCTAAGTGCCATTGCTGAAGCATGCTCTACTTGTAACAAATTGCAAAGTCCACCCACACGTAAGCAGAACCGTGTGTGTGTGTGTGTGTGTGTGTGTGTGTGTGTCTAATGTTACCCGTGATGAATTCCCTAGAAATTACTATTATAGGGTGGTAATCTCTCTTCCTCTGTTCTTGGTTGCTTGCTTCCTGAGATGGATTTCAAACAGAAAGCATGAATAGGGAATAGATTTATTTAGGAAGTAGGGGCACAGTAATAAAAGGTGTTAGAAATAAATTTCCATGGTGTCATAAGAAAAGACATGTGTTCAGAAATGGCATGGCAAGGCGATTTTACTTTTTGCAAAAAGGGTCTTGCCACCAGGAAAGAAGGTTGCAAGTACATAGGGCTGGAAGCCCATCCAGTTTTTATAGGTCTAACACGAATTTCTGCACCATAGTCCTATTGGTGGGAGCAAGTTTCACAGTTTTAACTCGATTGGATAGAACAGGATGGGGTGGGGGCGGTTGGCATTTGCAATTTTTAAGAAATGTTAACTTTACAAAAGAATGAGAGCTTATACAAAGTTACAAAATGGAAGTTTCTTCAATTAAGCTAATCTTTTGATAGAAAAGACAAAATTATATTCTTTCTCACAAAGGCCATTACTAAAAAGAGGTACATTCCAGATAAAGGGTAGGGCGGCGGGGGGGGGGGGGGGATGATATGGAAAGGTCCACTTCCCCAGGATGAGAAATGGCATGGGACAAAGAAGTTATGCTCCAGAAAGAGGGTCTGAAGTGGTTCGTTTTTGAGAGTGAAAAACCTGGAAACCTTTCCCCCTAAAACATAGGCATTTGGGGAGGTCACTATCTCTTTTCCCAACACGGCTTGGCGCATCTGCGCTGTTTTGACCTGTTGGAGACTCTCCAGGAGTCTCAGTATAACCTAGGGATGGAGTGGGAAGTGTGAAGGATGTCTCTAAAACAGCAATGTAGCTCCTCATCTCTTCTCATGAGCTCTGGATGAACCCTCTGTCCCTTTTATTTCCCTGCCCACCTCATCTCTAGCTTCCTAACACTACTAAAGGAGACTTCGCTTTTGATTACTCATTCAGTATTTGCCATGCCCTATTTTGTTACAAACCAACTGGAATGTTCCTTGGAATCACGGAACACGTTCAGAAACACTCAAGGAGGGCGCTCTCCAGAAGCGTGTTTGGCTTTAAGGACACCGCACAACAGACTTGTCCCAGTGGCTTTACTGGAAAACGACGCGATCAACCGTTGGGCCGTGTGACCTACTTGGGAAGGGTCGGGAGCCACCGTCTCGCCCTGAGGACTGTATGGGGGCCGAGTCTCACTGCCCGCGCCCCGACGCGCGGCCGGGGCTCGGAGATCGCTACCGCGATCCGCATCCTGGGACCCGGGCCAGGACTCCGCCCGGCCCCGACTGGCTCTGCGGCCGCCCTTTCGCAGAACCCACCTCGACCCGCGAGAAGACAGTACGAGCCACGCAGACTCCGCGGGGAGGACTGTCCCTTCAGGGGGCGCGGGGGCGAGGGCCCGCCCGGCGTGGTGACGTCACGCACCGCCCATCCTCGGGCGACGCCGACCTGCCCTCCGGAGGGGCGGGGTCAGGGTGGGCCCGGCGTGATGACGTCACCCACCGCCCATCCTCTGGCGGTACCAACGGTCCCCTCCGAGGAGCACGGCGCGGGGGCGGGGCCGGCCCGGCGTGATGACGCCACTCCCCGGACGCCCTCCGGCGGCACCAACCGTTCCCGCAGAGGGGCGCTGGCGCGGGGGCGGGGCCGACCTGGCGTGGTGACGTCGCGCACCGCCCTTTTCCGGGCGGGGCCGAGGGCGGGTGGCGGCGGGGTGCGCGGTCTCCTCAGAGGGGCGCTGGCGCGCGGGACCGAGCGGGCCCGGGTCTGGCGGAGCTAGCGCAGCGCTGAGCGGCTGGCGATGAGCGGCGCCGGGGACCAGGGCTCGGAGGCCGGCGCTGGCCAGGCCGCGGGCCGCCCGGCGCCCGAGCCCCCCGGCAGCGTGCTGAGCGTGGACGTGCCGGGGCTGCTGGCGCAGCTGGCGCGCAGCTTCGCGCTGCTGCTGCCGGTGTACGCCCTCGGCTACCTGGGGCTGAGCTTCAGCTGGGTGCTGCTGGCGCTCGGGCTGCTCGCCTGGTGCCGACGGAGCCGCGGCCTCAAGGCCAGCCGCCTGTGCCGCGCGCTGGCCCTGCTGGAGGACGAGGAGCGCGTCGTGCGCCTGGGGGTGCGCGCCTGCGACCTGCCGGCCTGGGTGAGTGAGCGCCGGGGCTCCCCGAACCGCGCCCAGGTCGGGGCTTCCGACCCGGCCCCGGCGAGTCAGCAGCGCACACCGCCAGCCCGGGAGCGCAGCCGAGTCGGGGTCCGCACCGCGTTCCTTCCTGCCGCTGTCAGCCCACCCCGCGGTTTACCGGCCGAGTCTGTGCCGCCGCCGCCCACCTGCCTTTTTCGGGGCGTCCCGGGGCCAGCGCCTGCGGGGTCCTGACGGTGTCCATCGCGCCCCCTCTGCACCTAGGTCAGGTGCTCCCCACCCCTGCTGAGGGCGCGAGGTCCCGGTCCCTGTCCACCGCGAAAGCCGCCCGTGCGGCCTCTGCCCGAGCTCCCTCCCGAGCCCTCGCGGACCGAGGTGCGCAGGTAGCCGGCGCCGCGCCCCTGCTCCCTGGCCTCGGCGGTTCAGCCGGAAGGCCGCGCTTTCCTCTGCACTGTGGCTGTGATTACCGCCCCGGGCGTGTCTGCCCGAGGAGGTGAGCCTGGTTTCTGTCGCTCGGAGTCGCTGGGATCGTTCTGTGAGTCTTTTCCCAGCTCGCTGGGGCCTGTAAACTGTCCGGCTTTCCCATTCTCCGATTTTGAAAACGTGGTGACAGCCCATGGACGGGAAATTTAATATTTTCTTCCATCCTGAAAAGGCTCATTTCTTTTTTTCGTTCTTTTTTATTGTGGTACTGGGGATTGAACCCAGGGGCATTCTACCTCAGAGCTACACCCCCAACCTTCCCTTTTTTTTTTTGGAACAAGATCTTGCTAAATTGTGGAGTCTTCCTAAATTGCTGAGGCTGTCCTGGAATCGGCAATCCTCCGGTCTCAGCCTCTTAAGTACTGGGATTACCGGTGTGCGTCACTGCACTCGATTTATTTTTCATTTTTGCAACAGGGTCTCTCTATATTGCTAAGGGCTTCACTAAGTTGCGGAGGCTAGCCTCGAACCTGTAATCCTCCTGTTTCAGTTTACCAAGTACTGGGATTACAAGTAGGAGACAGCACTTTCGGCTCTTGGTTGTTTTTGGCAAACTTGAAGAACAGTGAGTGTCCCCCAAAAGATTTGCTGATATTATAATAATTGAAACACTTGTTTCTTTTTTGTTTTTTGCAAGTGACCTTTGTGAGACTGTGCATTTTTATATAGGATCACCTTAAATCCGATGTGAATGTGTTTGTGTGTATGTATATGTACATGTATGTATATATGTTTTCCCAGCTCGCTGGGGCCTATAAACTGTCCGGCTTTCCCATTCTCCGATTTATGGCAGGAAGTTTTAGAAGAATTGCAATAAAGAGTTCTGGTGTTGCTTATTTTTTACCCTGAGCAATTTTCTACATATTCTTGGAGTATAGAAACTAATAGAAGTTGGCTTCATCATTTTTTTTCTCCTTGCTCCCTAATTCTTTCTTAGCCATGAGTTGTTGTCACACTTACAAACTGCAAGAAATAGTGCTTATTTTGAGAGAGAGGATGCTCACATTAGGCATGGTGTAAACTTCTGTGTGGCAGTAGCTAGCTTTAAGTTTCAGGAGGTCATTGCCTTTTGGTGGAGGAAAGGGCTTGGAGACTGCTTGATTTCCAGCTAGTCCTTGCTTGTGAAGGAAAGGCATGTAATGCAACATGCACATGTCCAACAAACAAAAACCAGAAAGCAGGAGTGCCCAAGACTAAGAATACTGAGATAGGCACCACTTTGTGATGACAAATGGCAGTTGGAGTAACAATAGAACAGAAGGAGATTTTGGGAATTTAAAGCTTTGCCAGTACTTGGTGGATATGTGGTACAGTAGTTTTTCAGAGAATCAAAGTAACTGGTGTGGTACAACTTCCAGCTAGCAGCCAGAAAAAAACTAGGGACTCATAAAAAAAAGAGTAACAAAGATTAGAAAAGTGCACTTTGTAAATACAAAAGGACTTTAAAGTGGCATCTTAATGCCTCTATTATGCTAAGATAAGTGCTGTTAGAAAGTTGCTAAAAACAGAGAGCAGCAGATAAATTACCAAAAGCAGCAACATAGTAATGTGAAATTTTTAGGAAAAGGGTTGACCTGACTCTCAGAAATACTTGGCTATTGAGCAGTTAATTGCTTAATATCGTTTGTTTATAAGAAGAACTTTGTGAAACATAAGCTATTTTCATATAATACAGTTGCTGCCATATTGAAGAACTGATTTTTTTTTTAATAGAATAAAAAGATGATTAGCCAAAGACTCTGTTCTTAGACTTTCCATCTTTGTGACTTAAACTGATGAACTATAATGTTCATCTTATAAAGAATTTATATTTTATCCAAAAATTTCACTTGTTTATCCAAAATTTGTGTTCAAGCTCATATCATACATACACGCTTTATTTTATTTACTTATTTATTTATTTTGTGATACTGAGAATTGAACCCAGGGGCATTCTATCTCTGAGCTATACCTCCAGTCCTATTTTTTATTCTTTATTTTAAAACAGGGTCTCACTAAGTTGCGGAGGGCCTCACTAAGTAACTGACGCTGGCTGAGAACCTACAGTCCTCTGGTCTCAGCCTCCTAAGTACTGGGATTACAAACATGCACCACTATGCCCGGCTACATACACACTTAAACATGCCTATATTGTGGGGCCAGGTCATACATGCCTGTAATCACAGTACTGGCGAAGCTGAGACAGGCAAATCTCAAATTTGAGGCCAACACAAGGTAACTTAGGGAGACACTGTTTCAAAATAAAAAATAAAGGAGGGAGACGTGTTGGTAACTTAGTGATATACTGTTTCAAAATAAAAAAAATTAGGGGGTATAGCTCAGGGGAAGGTACCTCCCTCCCAACACACAAACCAGTATTCATCTTGCTTAGAATAATTCTGGAAGTATTCTTTTTTTTTTTTTTTTTTTTTTGCGGTACTGGGGATTGAACTCAGGGGCATTCTACCTTCAAGCTATACCCCCAGCCCTATTTTTTATTCTTTATTTTGAAACCGAGTCTCACTAAGTTGTGGAGTGCCTCACTAGGTAGCTGAGGCTGGCCGCGAACCCAGATCCTCTGGTCTCAGCCTCCCGAATGCTGGGATTACAAGCGTGCGCCACCACGCCTGGCTCTAATTCTGGAAGGATTCTTATGAAACTTGGTAGTGATCATGTCCAGGGTTTTAGAGAATAAGGGGGTGGGGTATAAATTTTGTTATACCCATGACTTATTTTCATAATAAAACCAATCCCAGTACTTGAGAGACTGAGACTGGAGGACTACAAATTGAAAGTCATCCTCAGCAACTTAACAAGACTGTTTCCAAATTAAAAATAAAGTATGACTAGGGGTATAACTCAGAGGTAGAATGCCCCGAGTTCAATCCCCAGACCTCATTTCAAAATAAAATAGGGCTGGCAGTGTAGTTTAGTGGTAGAATACCCCTGAATCAATCCCCAATACCCCCTCCCCACAAAGGATATTCATATTTTGAGAAAAATATATCCTGTTCTTGAATTGGGATTATTTGGGAATGAAAAAAAAATGGCTCATACCTAATGTGGTAATTCTGTAAAAGTTTGGTCCTACAGCTTTAATGTGAACAGTATTATTATTTATTCTTCCACTCTTATTTCCATAAATGGGAAAGGCCTGATGGATTGAGGGTGGAGCATTTGTTATATAAGTTTGGGTGAAGAATATTCTTGAGTTTTTATAGAGATGAATGAGACCAATTTTCCACTGCTGTTTTTATTTGAAAAATTAGAACTTAGTGTAATAAAGTGTGACTTTTTCTTGCTTTTACTTTTGCCAATAAATGTTGATATTATGGCTGAAAATACATAGAAACTCAAGCAGAATTAGATTCGTTGGATATGTTCTTCTATACTTGTGTACAAACTTCACTTGGGGACAACTTTCTTCCCCATTGTTCTTCAGGGAAGTGTTGGAGAATTTAACTTTAGCCAAAATGTAATACGTACAGTCTAAGAACAAAATGAATAGAAGAAAAGAATGCTCTGTGGTCTCATATAAAGAAAGGGCAAATATTTGCCTTTTCTCTCAGTTTTAATCATTGACTTAATGCTTTCATAAAATTTTATGAACATTTGTAACAAAATAGCTGGTGTAGCTGGTTGAGGAGCTAGAATGGTTTTTAACTGGGACTTGGTTGCGCAAGCCTGTAATCCCAGTTCTTGGGAGGTTATGATAGGAAGATCACATGTTCAAGACCAGCCTCAGCAAGTTAGCCAGACCCTCTTTCAAAAATAAAAAGAGAGCTGGGTGTAGTGGCTCACACTAGTAATCTCAGTACTTGGGAGGCTGAAACAGGAGAAACACAGGTTCATGGCCAGCCTCAGCTACTTAGGCCCTCAACAACTTAGACCCTGTTTCAAAATAAAGGTAAGAACTAGGGCTGGGGGTGTAATTTGGAGGTAGAATGCCCCTGGGTTCAATCCCTGGTACCACAAAAATAAATTAATAAATATAAAAGCAAAAACCAGTGTATAGCTAGGAGGTAGAATGTCCCTGGGTTCAATCCCCAGTACTGAAAACAAAAAACTGAGTGCTACCTTAGCACTTACATTCCAGAGTGATTTTATGATTTGAGAACTGCAAATGGGATGTAGATGCAGCTGAGTTTCTTGTTCATGCCTATGCTGTGGCTGTTGCGGTGATGCAAGGAAGGAAGTACTGTGACAGTTGCATTGCTTTCTGTTATGTGCGTAAATGTTTCAGTAAATTAGAATATAATGCCCCAAGATTGCTAAAATTAAAGCAGTAAATAACTGTTCTTTTTTTGGTTTGAACTAAAAAAAAAAAAAAAAAAAGTAGATTTAAACTTAGGATATATGTGTCCACTGGCATGTATGCTCTGGTTTTAGTAATATAAATATTATCACATTAATTCATGTTAATTTTAAACTCATTATAAATTTGAAGATGGGAGAACAGGTATAAATTATTTATTTATTTATTTATTTTATTTTTTGAGTACTGGGGATTGAACCCAGGGACATTTTACCTCCAAGCTATACCCCCAGCCCTACTTTTTATTCTTTATTGTGAAACAGGGTCTTATTAAGTTGCAAAGGGCCTCACTAAGTAGCTGAGGCTGGCTGCAAACCTTCGATCCTCCTGTCTCAGCCTCCCAAGTACTGGGATTAAAAGTGTTTGCTACCATGCTCAGCTATAAATAATTATTATTATTATTATTATTATTATTATTATTATTATTATTATTATTATTATTTGTGGTACTGGGGATTGAACTCAGGAGCATTCTACCTCCAAGCTATACCCCCAGCCCTATTTTTTATTCTTTATTTTGAAACAGGGTCTCACTAAGTTGCAGAGGACCTCACTAGGTAGCTGAGACTGGCCGAGAACCTGGATCCTCCGGTCTCGGCCTCCCAAATGCTGGGATTACAGGTGTGCGCCACCACGCCTGGCTTTCAGGTATAAATTATTTATATGAATATGTTCGCTAAGATTATATATATATATACATATATATATATAATATGCATATTATATATATAGAACATTCTGTCTCCAAACTATACCCCGAGCCCTTTTCTTTCTTTTTTTTTTCAGTACTGGGGAAAAAACCTCCGAGCTACACCTCCAGCCCTATTTTTTATTCTTTATTTGGAAACAGGGTCTCACTAAGTTTTGGAGGGCCTCATGAAACCACTGAGGCTGGCCTTGAACCTGTGATCCTCCTGTCTCAGCCTCCCAAGTACTGGGATTACAAGCTTGAGCCACCACGCCTGGCTGTCTTCATTTTTTAATTTTAAAGCAGGGTCTTATTAAGTTACCGGGGCTAACTTGGAGCCAGCAATCCTCCTGTCTCAGGCTGCAAAGTACTAGGATTACAGGTATGCACCACCATGCCTGGCCAAGATATATGTAATTTTTTAATAAGTATGTATTTACAAATACATATATCCTATATAGAGCCAGTTATGGGAAACTGACTAGTAATTAAGTATTGTCTTTAGGCCTAATGAATCTGGTCTGATTTTTAAATTGATCATACCATTTAACCTTGAAATCGAAACTGTGAATATACTAAAACCCCCTGAATTATACACTTTGAGTGAGTGATTTGAATAGTATGTGAAATACATGTCACTAACACTATTAAAAATATAAACATCAAGCCAGGCATGGTGGTTCATCCTGGGAGGCTGAGACAGGAAGATGACATGTTTGAGTTAGCATGTGTTAGCTTCACAAGACCTTGTTTCAAATATAAAAGTTAAAAGGACTGGAGGTATAGCTTACAGGTAGAACACCCCTAGGTTCAATCATTAGTTCATATATACACATACACACACAAAGCCTAATGCGCCTTTAAATATTGATGTTGTTGATTAAAACAGATATAAATTCCTTTTTGTTTTTGGTTTGTGTGTTTGTGTGTGTGGTACTGGGGATTAAACCCAGGGGCATTCTGCCTAAGAGCTACACCTCCAGCCCTTTTTTATTTTGAAACAGTCTTCCTAAATTGCCCAGACTGGGTTTGAACCTGCAACCCTCCTGCCTCTGCCTCTGCAGCACTGAAATTATAGGCATGCACTTTACAGGCCTGTGCCACCTCATTCAACTTGTTTCTTTTGTTTTGTTTTATTTTATTTTTGCTGCTGGAGATTGAACCCAGTATCTTGCTAAGCATGTGTTTTACCACTGAGTTATAACCCCAGCCCCCAGATACAAATTCTAATTGCATGATAATAAACCATTCCTCAAAAATATAAACTACTTAAACATGTGCTTTTTTGTGCATTATTCCAAATTTATAACTCTGATTAAAGGTATGATACATAATTCTCATATATATTTTTCAGATATTTAGCCTATAGTTTGTTTTAATGTTTAGACATAATCTGTTAGAATATTAGGTTACTCTATAATTTTAGAATGTACTGTTTATATCTTGCTATACTTTGTCAAATCATTGTCTTTTTTAGTTTCTGTGACAATTCTGTCTTGGAGAAATTTTATTATTTAAGATCTAAGGATCCACTATACAGAGTACTGTTCTGGCAAAGTTTCAGAGGTTATCCTGTTTTGACATTCATACTCTTTTCAGAGGAGGTGTGACAAACTCATACAAGGTGGGCTGTGGTGATTACCCTAGAGTGTCATGGGGTTTGAAGAAAGGATCAGGGAAGGCCTAATGGTAAGAGATCCATAAATAAACATGTGTGGAATTTAATGGGAACAGCAAAATAATCGTGGCTTGCTCTATGAGACAGAAGTCTCCGAGCCCAGTAAGGCAATAATATGCAGGAGGACAGTTGAAAGGTGGGTTAGGGGGCCTTCTCTTCGGAGGGAACTGTTGTAACTCCTTCACAGACTGAATGGTGAAACAGCTCTGAATTCATTAGGCCCAGCAGTGACAAGCAGAAATGTTCCCACTCAACCCTGCCTGAGCTCTTAGGGGTAAGAAGAGAAGTGCAACCACTGCACCCAGGATCGTAGAAAGGAGGAGCGGACTTGCAATGATTAGACTCCACCCAGGGATTATAGGAGGAGCAGAAGTGCAATCACTGGATCCCACCCAGGGATCCTAGAGAGGAGGAACAGAAGTGCAACTACTAGGTCACACCTAGGGATCCTAGGGAGGAGGAGCAGAAGTGCAACCACTGGACCCCACCCAAGGATTGCAGTGAGAAGGAACAGAAGTTCACCTGATCCCACCCTGGGATAGCAGGGAGGAGGAGCCTAAGTTCAACCACTGGACCCCATCTGGGCATTATAGGGAGAAGGAGCAGAAATACAACCACTGAACCACACCTAGGTTCTTAGGGAGGAAGAAGCAACCTTCAACCCCTGGACCCCACCCTGGGATCGTAGGGAGGAGGAGCAGACATGTAACCACTAGAACCCCCCACCCAGGCTCTTATGAGGAGCAGAAGTGCAACCACTGGATTGGGAAGAACCAAGGCAGTTCTCCCAATTTGCAGAGAGCTGGTACTTGAGTAAATATTTCCACCTTCTGTAGGGGGTGTTTGGGGCTTCGTGGGAGGTGGAAAGAATGATGTGTTCAGGCATAAGCTTTTTTTGAAATCAGAAAAGGAAAACTAATTGTAATGCACTCTTTCTTCTCTTGTTTTAGCTACAGAAAACTTACAAGCAAAATTATTGCTGGTATGCGTTCTGTAACCCTTTGAGTGTCCTTGTTTTTCCTGTGCCAACAACATTAGCATAATGTTTGCCATGATGACTGCACACTAGAATTAGGGATGACCTCACCAGCAACCAATGTGGAAACACTAATGCAATGATGTTTGTTAAGCTAGCTTGCTTGCTTGCTGCTTTCTTTTTCTCTCCCCCCGCCCCCACCTACTATAGATTGAACCCAGGGGCATTCTATCTCTGAGCTATACTCCCAGGCCTTTTTCATTTTTATTTGGAAACAGGGCCTTGTTAAGTTGAAGTAAGCCGTACTGAATTATTGAGGCTGTCCTCAAACCTGTGATCCTCCTGTCTCATCCTCTCAATTACTGTGATTAAGGCATGCACCACCACTCACGACTTTTTTTCCTTTTTAATTTGTAAAGTTGTTATTGAAATTAAACATAAAGGGTTTTTTACTTTTTTAGTTACATAGTGAGGACCCTTTATCATTATTAGTGAAGGCTATCTATTTTTAATGAACATGCAGTTGTATCTTTTTCTTTTGCAGTCCTGGGGATTGAACCCAGGGGCATTCTACCTCTGAGCTACCCCTCCCCCCAAGTCCTATTTTTTTTTATTCTTTATTTTGAAGCAAGGTCTCACTAAGTTGCAGAGAGCCTCACTAAGTAGCTGGGGCTGGCCGCAAACTGGGATCCTCCAGTCTCAGCCTCCCAAGTATTGAGATTACAAGCGTGGGTCACCACGCCCAACTCTTATGTTATTTTTCTAATCTGAGAAGAATGAGCATTCATTATAGAACTTTTCAAGCTTTGGAGGAGAATAAAGAAGATAAAGTCACTTGGAATCATAATTAGTGGTTGTGATTCATAACATTTTGGTGTTTTTTCTTAATTCTTTAGTGATAATATACAGTATATGTGCATGATATCTTCCTTTCTTCATTGGACATTATTTTATGAATATTGTTATTCTTCAGTATATGACTATGATTGTTGAAATATTATATATCTTATGGAAGTACTATCCTTTATTTAAATGACATCCAGTGAAAATTTGAAAAACAAGATTGTTCGATATTAGATGGTGAGAAAAGATAAAACTAGAGTTTGAGACATTTAATCTTCTGCTCTTTAAGTTACAAAAGTATTATTTATTTGAGTTATTTAGTAGATGTTCATCTAGAGACTGAACTATTTTGAATTCATATTAGAGTAGCATGATGATTTATAAGCAAAGTCAAGTTGTAAAAGGCAGTCCAGTTGTGGTAAAATATTAAAAGACATATTAGGCTTATCCGCATCTCTTCTTATGAAAATAACCTTTAGAAGAAAAGCATTCCTGGAGGCTGATAAAGAAGGATTGCAGGTTCAAGACCTGCCTCAGCAAGTTAGTGAGACTCAGTAACCTATCAGGACTTTGTTTCAAAAAAAAAGGAGAGGGCCAATCATGGTGGCTCATGCTTGTAATCTCAGTACTTGGGAGGCTGAGACTGGAGAATCCAGGTTCACGGCTGGATTAGTGAGGCCCTCTACAATTAGTGAGACCCTGTTTCCAAATAAAGAATGAAAAATAGGGCTGGGGGTGTAACTTGGAGGTAGAATGCCCCTGGGTTCAGTCCCCAGTATCGCAATAAGAAACAAGAAAAAGAGAGGGACTGGGAGTGTAGCTTGGAGTTCAATCCCCAGTCCCCTTCCCCCCAGTAAATAAATGAATGAACTGAATGCATTCCCTCATAAGGAGTCACACCTCAGATTGCCTCTCTTCCTCCATGTGGGGTTTTAAAGTCTGTTAAGAATGTTCTTAGCTGAAGTAGTGGTTTTGTGTAGCACAATAAAGTGATGACTGCTTAGAGATTTCGGGGAAGACTTGCTGGATTGTCTTATCCTTCCCTGAAAGCTGCTGCCTGTGTCCAGCTCAGTGTACTTTGGCTGTGTTCATAATTGTGAGAAACAGACTGCAGAGCCACACAGCTCAGGGTCTGCATCTGGTTAATAGAC
>PVLC010017508.1:0-2500 GCA_004027655.1 Graphiurus murinus
GGTACTGGGGATTGAACTCAGGGGCATTCTACCTCCGAGCTATACCCCCAGCCCTAGTTTTTATTCTTTATTTTGAAACCGAGTCTCACTAAGTTGCGGAGTGCCTCACTAGGTAGCTGAGGCTGGCCGCGAACCCGGATCCTCCGGTCTCAGCCTCCCGAATGCTGGGATTACAAGCGTGCGCCACCACGCCCGGCTGTGAAGTGTCTTTTCAATGCGATTGTCTGAATTTTTTTTTTTATTTATTGGTGCATTGTAATCATACATCTTTATGAGGTACAGGATGGTAGAGGCATACATGCACATATTACTTATTTAGGCCTTCCCCAATTCCCACCCTATCCCCTGCCCCCTTCTTGTGTTCCACTCAGAGACTGACTGTGAATGTACATCAGACACATTAGGTGCTTCCCTTTCCCCCTCTCCCATCTCAGTTAGTTCACCTTCTTTACTCATCTAAGATTTCTCTTTCTTTGTTTAGAGTTCTTCCTATGTCCTATTTTCTCCATAACTTCCTCATATTAGAGAAAGTATCCGACTTTTCACTTTTTTGTGATTGGCTAATCTCACTCAGCATAATGTTCTGCAGTTCCATCAATTTCCCTGCAAATGACATAAATTTGTTCTTCTTCATGGCTTAGTAAAATTCTATTGTGTACATATCCCATAGTTTTGTAATCCATTCATCTGTTGATGGACATCTTGACTGGTTCCATAGTTTGGCAATTGTGAATTGTGCAGCTATAAAGATAGATATACATGCATTAGTCTAGTAGTTTGGTTTACATTCTTTTGGGTAGATACCCAGAAGTGGTGTTGCTAAGTTATATGGTAGGTTCATTCTGATTCTTCTGAGGATCCTCCAAACATTTTTCCAAAATAGTTGCACTAATTTGCAATCTCAATGTATTAGAGTTCCCACTTCTCCACACCCTCACCAGCATTTGTTGTTTAATGATTGCCATTCTAATTGGTGTTAGGTGAAATCTCAGGGTAGTTTTGATTTGCATCTCTCTGATTGCTAATAGTTGAACATTTCCTCATACATTTATTGGCCATTGGTATTTCTTCTTTTGTGAAGTGTCTATTTAGATCACTTGCCCATTTTTTGAGGGGTTATTTGTTTTCTTAATGGCAAGTTTCTTGAGTTCTCTGCATGTTCTAGATATTAGTCTTCTATCAGAGGAGTATCTGGCAAAAACCTCCCATTGTTTAGGCTCTCTGTTGAGGTCCTTGATAGTTTCTTTTGCTGTGCAGAAGCTCTTCAGTTTAATGCAATTCCGTATATTGATCCTTCTTTTAATTTCTTGTGCCTTTGGGGTCTTGTTGAAAAAATTTTTGCCTGTGTCTATGTGTTGAAATGTTGCAGCTTCTTTGAGTAGCTGCAGGGTCTCTGGTCTAATTTTCAAGTCTTTGATCCATCTCCAATTGACTCTTGTTCACATGAGAAAGTGGAGTTTATTCCTATTTTTCTGCATATGGTTTGCCAACGCCATTTGTTAAAGAGTCTATCTTTTTCCAATGTATGTTTTTGGCCTTTTTGTCAAAAATGAAATGGTTGTAAGTGTGCATATTTATTTGTTTCTGAGTCTTATATTCTGCTCCGTTGGTCTATGCATCTGTTTTTGTGCCAATATCATGCTGTTTTTTTTATTACAATGGCTTTGTAGTAGAGTTTGAAGTCAGGTATTGTGATGCCTCATGCATGCTTCTTGATGATGAGAACTACTTTGACTATCTGGGCTTTTTGTTGTTCCAAATAAATTTAATGATTGACTTTTCTATGTCTGTGAAGAATGACCTTAGTAATTTAATGGGTATTGCATTGAATATGTAGATCACTTTTTGAAGAATGGCCATTTTTAATATATTTATTCTGCCTATCTAAGCGCATGGAAGATTTTTACATCTTCTAAGGTTTTCTTCAATTTCTTTTTCCAACTTTTTTAAGGGAAATTAATTTTTATTGAAAAGAACTAAAGAGGAAATTATAGGTTTGAGTGGTTCATGGCCTAACCACAAGATTTTAGTTTTCCTTTTAGAGGTCGTTTACCTCCTTGGTTAGGTTTATTCCTAAGTATTTTATTTTTTGAGGGGGATATCATGAATGGAAGTGTTTTCTGGATTTCTTTTTCAGTGGATTGATGGTTGGTGTACAGGAAAACTTCAGATTTTTTTAAGATTTATTTTGTAACCAGACACTTTGGTGAATTTGTCCTATAAGCCTTTTGGTTGAGTGTGTTGGATCTTCTAAGTATAATATCATGTCATCTGCAAATGGATATAGTTTTAGTTCTTTTCCTATTTGTACTCCTTTGATTTCCTTCTCTTGCCTTGTTTCTCTGGCTAGAATCTCAAGTACTATATTGAAAAGGAGTGGTGAAGAGTAGATATCTTTGTCTTGTTCCTGTTTCTAGGGGGAACTCTTACAGTTTTTCCCCATTTCATATGATGCTGGCTGTGGGCCTATTGTATATTGCCTTTATGATGTTGAGGTAAG
>PVLC010017508.1:7500-33362 GCA_004027655.1 Graphiurus murinus
GATTACAGGCATGTTCCACCAGGTTGGGCTAAAAATTCTTAATAATGTTAATGAAGCCAGTGGATAAGGTTCACTTGTTTCCAGTTCATTTGATCTTCTATTATAACTTCATCATCTACTCACGAAGGACTAAATTCCTCATGCCTTCTGCTCTTCATACATTTATCCAAAAGAGTGAGGGTACTGGGACTCCCTCCTTAACCCAGGAGTGCTGGAGGTCCCCTTCTGTTTGCCTTCTCATTTATGACCTGAAAAACAGCTTGATCTTGTTTACCAGGAGGGAAAGGGAGAGATTTCATCTCTCTGTAAGGCACATTGGAGAAACTGCAGGAAGATTCATATTGTCATTCAAAAGAAGTGATAGAAAACTACCAGCAGCACAGAAGTCAAATACAAGTTTCTCTCCCTTCTGCTGGTTAGCGCTCTGCACAACACCGGCTTCTTGTCACAGATGTAATACTTTATCACACTTAATGAGAAAACACACTTTGAAATAGCCACAGAGGACACAAATGAACAGTCACTAAATCATCTTAAACCATGTAGCTCAAATAACAAGACTGGTTAAGAGGGCATTCAGTTTAAGTTTGGCCACCATATGATGGTTTCTTACACAATGAAAGACATTTTGTTTCCTTCACTTCATACAATAGCTTTAGGAGATTGGCACAGTCACTGTGCTTTATAAAGGGAATTCTAAAAGGAAGAATCATCCCTATGTGGTGGTACACACCTGTGGTGGTAATCCCAGTACTTGGGAGGTTCAGACAGGAGGATTGATTGCAGGTTCAAGACTAGCCTCAGCAATTTAGGAAGACTCAAAAAAAAAAAAAGAAGGCTAGGGGTATAGCTCAGAGATAGAATGCCTATGGGTTCCATCCCCATTAGCACATGTACACACACACACACACACACACACACACACACACACACACGGAATCACTTGCCAAGAGCCCAAAGATAGTGAGCGCTCCGGCCATCATTTGGACTCAGACTCACTTGATGCCAGAGGCCTCCCTATTAGCTGCTGTCATCTGCTGCTGTCCAGATAATAATTGCATTCTGCACTATGCCTTTAGGATTTCCCACTAAATTTTAGCAGTTTTACTTGTATAGATAAATCATAGTTACTTAATAAAGTATTTGACTAAGCACACAATCTTACTCCACTATGGAGGTTTAATTTCCTAAAAGTTCTGTTCTCCACAAATATAAAGAACCACAATAAAACTCATCACTAATGAAAATCAAATATATACAGTAAGAAGGAGAGAGGCAGGGACTTTTGAACAACAATGAGTACCAATATTGAATCTTGTGAGGAAAAGATTATAAGGGATTATCCAGTTGAGCCCCTAAAAGGAGCCCTTGTTATTAATCTTCACACCATGAAATGCAAATGTCATTCAAACATTAATCTTTGTATGTCAAAAATATCTTTTAATTTCATATGGCACAAGCTTCAAGATATAATTCATGGGAAGAAAATCCAAATAAATCAGGTGGATATTGACATATTGTTTATCTTTATCTTTTTCTTTTTTTAAATGATATTTTAGGGGACTGGGGTGTATTTCAGTGGTTGAGTGCTTGCCTAGCATGTTCCAGGCCCTGGGTTCAATACCCATTACTGAAAATAAAAGAAAAGAGAGAAGATGTCTTTGGGTCACACTTAGTAAAATTGATTTTATAATAAAGTGATAACTGGTTACTTTGAAAGAAAGCAGGTAAGAGGCACCATGAGTCCCCCTTTAAATAAGAAATATGTACTTCACTGGTTCTTGAAACCCATGTAATTTGATTCTTTTAGACATAAAATATGAATTTAATTTCTCCTTGAGGAACATAACCCTTCTCAGAATTTTTAGGTATGCTCCCTTATAAAAGTAAATATTAGGTTAAAAGAAAAAGAAAGAAAGAAAAATAATATATGCACTAGAGATACCACTGCATGTGTGTAGGTGGGGGGTACCGGATATTAAACCCAGGATTATTCTACCACTGAATGCACCCTCAGCCCTTTTTAAATTTTATTTATTTATTTTATTATTTTGTTGGTGCATTGTAATCATACATTAAAGTGACAAATACATACATACAGGAAGCATTAATTTTGTATTTCCCTCCAGTTTCCACCCTACCCCCACCCCGTAGTCTTTACATAAATACAAAGTAACTTCATGTGCGAACAGAGGATTATTTGAATAGTTAACATCATAAGATCTCCCCTTTCTCCTATCCCCTCCCCATCTCTCTTTCTTGATCCCCCTTCCCTATTCCACTAGGGTCTCCCCTCATTTATCGGAGACCCTCTTTGTTTCCCAGTGTCTCTCTAGTTTCCATATATGAGTGAAAACATGGTCCTTCAGTTTCTGTGACTAGTTAATCTCGTTAATCATAATATTATTAAGTTCCATTCATTTTCCTGCAAGTGACATAGTGTTATTTTTTATGGCTGAGTAGAATTCCATTGCATGTTTATACCATAATTTCATAATCTATTCATCTGTGGATGGACACCTACGTGAGTTCTATAGTTTGGCTATTGTGAGTTGAGTTGCTATAAACATGGAAATGCATGTATCTCTATAGTAATCTGATTTAAATTTCTTTGGGAAGATCCCCAAAAGTGAAATGGGTGGGTCATATGGTGGCTCCATTATCAGTCTTTTAGGGAACCTTCATACTGATCTCCACAGTGGCTGTACTAATTTGCAATCCCACCAACAGTGTATAAGAGTTCCTATTTCATCACATTTTGCCAGCATTTATTATCATTTGTATTCTTGATGACTGCAATTCTAACTGGGGTTAGATGGAATCTCAGTGTAGTTTTGATTTATATTTCTATGATTGCTAATGATGTTGAATATTTTTCATATATTTATTGGTCATTTATATTTCTTCTTTTCAGAAGTATCTGTTCAGATTCATTGCCCATTTTTAATTGGGTTCTTTGTCTTTTTAGTATTGAGCTTTTTAATCCTCCATCAGAGGAGTAGCTGGCAAAGATTTTCTTCCACTTTGTAAGCTCTTTCTAGGGTCTTGATAGTTTCTTTTGCTGCACAGAAGCTTTTTAATGTCATACAATCTCACTTATTGATTTTTGTTTTTATTTCCTAGACTTTGGAGTTCTTATTGAGAAAGTCTCTACTGTTGCCTATGTGTTGGAGAATTGGACCTATAATTTCTTTAGTAGTTACTGTCTCTGGTCTAGTTTCTAAATCTTTTATCCATTTTGAGTTTATTCCTAGGAGGGTGAGAAATTGGAGTTTAGTTCTATTTTTGTACATGCGATTGATTAACCAGTTTTCCCATTACCATTTATTGAAAAGGTTTTCTTATGCATTTTATCAAAGATCAAGTTGCTATAGATATGAGGATTTGTTTCTGTATCTTCTATTCCGTTCCATTGATCTACATGTTTGTTTTTATGCCAATACCATATTGCTTTATTACTATAGCTTCAGAGTATAGTTTGAATCAGGTATAGTGATGCTTCCATCATGGTTCTATTGCTAAGAAATATTTAGCTATTCTGAGTTCTTTGTTTTTCCAAATAAATTTTAGGAGTGATTTTTCCATTTCTGTGAAGAATGATGTTGGCATTTTAATAGGTATTGCATTGAATCTGTATATCACTTTTGGTAATATGGCCATGTTGATGATGTTTATTTTGCCTAAGAACGTGGAAAGATATTCTGTCTTCTAAGTACTTCTATTTCTATAGTGTTTATCTTTTAAAGCAGTTTTGGATGCAGAAAATTACTAAAGAATTGAGTACAAGCTAACCTTCAGAAGTTTACTATATTAATTATAGTTCATTCTGTTTTTTAATCATTTTCTTGTGCTGACTCCTCAGAAAATTGGAAATGGATCCACCATTTGATCTAGCTCTACTATTCCTGGGTATCTTTCCAAAGGGACTAACATCAGAATAGTATAGTAATACCTGCATATTCATGTTTATTTCACAATAGCCAAATTATGGAACCAACCTAGTTGTCTGACAACAAATGGATGAATTAAAAATTATGAAATATATGCACAATGGAATTATACTGAGCACCAAATAAGAACAAATTTATGTTATTTGCAGGAAAATGGTTGAACCTGGAGAATATTATGTTGAGTGAGATTACCTAGTCACAGAAAGTCATATGTTTTCTCTCATATGTGGAAGCCAGGATACTAGAGGAACTTTAAGTAATGGAGGAGAAACTTCAGTGGAGCCAGGGAGGTGGTCTAGGGGAAGGTTGGGAGGAGAGGGACAATTAATGAAGGAAACACTTCCATGGATAATATGTACATATATGAGAATACCAATGCCAATCTCAATATCATGTATGGGGAGGGGGAAGTAGGTAGAGAGCGGGGGGAAAGCTCACCAAGTGTTTCGTGCATGTATATCACTATTACTATGACTACATTATGATGTGAGACTATAATGCACCAATAAAAGTGTCTTTAAAAGATGACACATTAAGAAAGGATGTAAAATACTATTGATACAGTAACCTAGCTCCAATTTTAATGTCAAGCCTATTTAACATTTAATTTTTTTCTGATTACGAAAGAGACTTGGGAAATACAGAAAAAAAATTTAAAAAAGAACTTCCAGAGTCCATGAATAACATTTTATCATACACCATCAGATTTTATCTAAAATATATATAAATATTTTTCTGTTGGATTTTACTCTATATGTGTTTCATCATCTACTTCTCTCACCTAAAACATAGCATAAATATTTTCCACATCATACATGTTCTTGAATTACCTTTAGTAACTAAGTAGTATTTATTATATCATATGAATGTAGCCATATAGTTTTTTTTAGTGGGAGGTACTAGGGGTTGAACCAGAGGCATTCTACCTCTGAGCTACCTCCCCAGCCCCTTTTTAGCTTTTTTGTTTGTTTTGTTTAGAAATAGGGCCTCACTAGGTTTCTGAGAGTCTCACTAAATTTCTGAGGCTGGTCTTGAAAACCTGTGATCCTCCTGTCTCAGCTTCTCAAGTACTGGGATCACAGGCGTGCACTATCACACCTGGCCCACAATAGTTTTCTAATGCTCTTTTAATAAATAACCACAAACAACACCCATTGCTATAGTTCTATAGGTTGGAAGTTTCACTGAGCTAAACTCATGGGGAATGGGATTTTATTCTTCTCTGGATGTCCTAGGGAAAATTCATTTCCTCACCTACTGGAACTTCTGGAGACCATCTGGATTTCCTAACTGGTGGTCCCTTCCTCTGTCATAGGAACACAACATGTACAAACATCACTAAAACTTGACTTCTTTCTCTTCCACAATATTCAAGATTTCTTGTGTGTACCATGGTTTCACCTACATAATACAGGTTAATTTCTTTATATTAAGGTCAGCTAATTAGCATCCCTAATTCCATCTACAAATTTAATTTCTCAGTTTGACATATAACAAAACATATTCACAGGTCTGATAATTAGGATGTGGGCATCTCTGGAGCACCATTATTCTCCCTCTGCAGTGCCTTAATTTAATTTTCTTGTCCTTTTTTCTCCTTTAAATATCTCTCTGCACCCATTTGTCTTTGTTCATTCACTTGCACTAAGTCAGCAGCACAAACATTTTATAAATAATGCCAGCTGCTGTACCTGTTCCATTTATTTTCTATAAAGGGTATAGTCTTAGGAAATTATTTTAATGACATTTTCTGGAATGTATCATTCAAATTGTGTAGAATTCACTAATATGGGAAAAGTTAAAGTAAATATTTCAAGGGAAATAAATAGAAATACCTCTGGATCCCTTCTTGCACATTGATTTCATAGAAACTGTTTCTACCCAAGAAATTCCCTGAGATATATTTGAGTGGGCTCAAACTCATTAGGCCAGAGGAAGACATAAGGATCCAAAACTTAATTAAATTCTGTAAGCAATTCAACCACATTCATAAAACTCCTAATGTTAAGCACCAATGGCATTTCATTTACTCAAGACAATTAAAAGATATATTCAAAGGTAGTTGTGATTCAATGGCGTGCCTTTTAAAAGAGAGGTTTTGGCAATAATAAGTCTATTGACTTTAGAATAATGATGAGCTTGAAATTACAGCTCTCTGCCTCCATTTCTTTGCTAGAACAACTATTTTTATTTCCATGTTAAAAATTGTATTTACTATATTTTTTTTCTTTCAAAGGCCCTCAACTAAGAGAAGAAAAGAGCACAGATTATTGTCAGTGATTTTTAATGCCAGGAGAGAAAAATATATTAAAAATATAGAACATAGAAACCAAAACTTAAAGTGTGGGATTGGTACCAGTTTTTTTTTGTTGTTGTTGTTGGTTGTTTTTGTTTTTGTTTTCTTTTCTGGAAAGTTTTAATTTCTCAATTGTTTTCAGGGAGCAGGTTAGGTTGAGTTGCCCACAAGCAGTCTTCTGCTTATTCAAGACAGTTCACTGCGGTGACAGTACTAGTTGCCAGAGATTCCACAATGTATCTTCTTAGTTCCTCTGCTGGTGGAAAGATTCTGAGGTCTACCATGAAACAAACCCCATGGACTAAGTAAGTCTCTTACCTATTTTTATTACTCTTTACCTGTTATGTGTTGGGCATTTAGCTCTGATACAGAAAGATTGTTATTCCTGCTCCTTTGAATCAACATCTAGTGGAGAGTAGCAGAAGTATAGATTATATTAACAAAAAAGGATGAAGTATAAAAATGCAGTATGTAATGATAGAAACTGGTGAGAAAGCTTGGGGTCAAAGGAGGGCAGAGCCCCCATCAAGGGAGTAGAGGAGTGGGGTGGGATTTGATGGTCACCAAAACTGGAGTTGTTGGGAACACCTAGCAACATCATTGAAGTGATTCAAGAGGATAAGAAAAAAGAGAAAGCTGTGCCCACAAAGGAAGTTTCAACCACAGGAGACCACAACTTGAAAAGAACAGAGAAAGTGTGGAATACCAAGGTGTACCTGGTAACCCAAGCAGTTTGGTGTTGCTGGAGGGTAGATCTCAAGAATGAAAGGAAATTCCTGGGGAAAAAGAAAGGTACCAAGTGTGGCAGGGTCTTGCAAACTGTGCTAAGGGCTCAGCTGTGTCCTGTAGGGCATTGATGTATTTGAAATAGTTCAGTGTAGTAAATGCAGCTTGGCTCCTCTGTTGATTATTTGCATGATGCATCTGAGCAGAAACTTCTGAAGTAAGAAGATGAGGTTAATGATCATAGGACCTCCTTTCCATCACTGAATTTAAAACTCCCAAAAGTAGCACAAACAAACTAACACAAGTTAATGGGTTGCTGCATGAGCAGCATACTAACAAGGAAGGAAGGGGCTTGCTTTATCCTGTGACTATTGTATGCGGATGCTAGGGAGAAGATGGGGCATAAGAGGGTCTCCAAATGGAAAAGGAGAGACCCTTGATAAACAAAGAAGTTGATTTAACCAAAGGGGATGGACGGGGGGGCGGACACCCTAATGTACATCAAGGTTACTCACTAAACTGAACTTGAGAGGGAGGGAGGGTAAGGGAGCAGGGTGGGAATTTGGGGAAGGGGTCAAATGTATGCTTACAATGCAGGAATAAAAAAAAAAGAGATAAAGAATAAAAAAAAAAGTGGAAGTCAGAAAATATCACAAATTAACATGACTTCTTTCTCAGGAAACAGATCCAAGGAAAGACAGGTGAATAGAAAGGATATTTTAAAACAAACAAACAAACAAAACCAAAAATAAATAAATAAATAAAAGTTTTGAAGAAGGGAGTATGAAAAATGGGTGAACCACTTGAGATAAGCACACCACCTGCCACCCTCAGAGGCCCTCTCCACCCTTACCAGGAGTCTCCGTAAAAGAAGAGATCTCCAGGCTCACCAGGTTCTGTGTTCGCTGGAAAACAAAGACTGAAAAATAAAGGCTGAAGAGTAAAGACAAGACAGTGGTAGTTGTGGAAAATGTTCTATGGGGATTTCAGCCACCCCTCTTCCTGTTTTATGCCTTTTCTACTTTCCTCTACAGTGACCTACCTCCTACCCTCTTGGTATAGGAGCCAAAATGCATGAGCTCTGCTTCTCATCTATTTAATTTTTGGTTAACATAAATTAATTGTACAAGTGAATGAGGTCCTGTGTGATATTTCCATACATATATACAGTGTGCATAGATCAAATAAAATTTCCCTTTATCCACTTTCCCTTCACACACACACACACACACACACACACACACACACACACACACACACACACACTTCCAGCCACCATTTTTCACTATTCTATATTCGGGTTGACCTTTGTTAGCTTGTACATATGAGAAAGAACATAGAGTTCTTGTCTTTCTGTGTCTCACTTTTTTCGGTTAACATAATGTCCTCTAGTTCCATCTATTTTGCTATAAATTATAGAATTTCCTTCTTCATTATGGCTGAATAATATTCCATTGCACATATACACCACATTTTATTTATTCATCACTTGATGGGCACCTCAGCTGATTCTACATCTTAGCTATTGTAAATAGTGCCACAATAAACATGGGCATGCAGGTATCTCTTTGGTATACTGATCTCATTTTTCTTGAATATATACACAGAAGTGGGGCAGGTGGATCATATTACAGATATATTTTTAATGTTTTGAGGAAACTTCGTACAGTTCTCCATAATGGTTATGCTTTACATTGTCACTAAAAGCATATAAATGTTCTTTTATCTACATCCTCACTAGCATTTGTTATTTTTGGTTTTTGGATAATCATTCTAACTTATGTGAAATTATATATCATTATAGTTTTGATTTGCATTTCCTTGATAATTATATTGCTTTTTTTGCCACTTGAATTTCTGCTTCTCTTATTTTATTTTCCTTCCTGAATATAAGAGCAACATCCACAGGGACTGGGGGGGGGAGGAAGAGGGTTAGGAGAAATAAATATTTTATCACAATGACTCTGTCAAAAGCTAAGTTTCTGAGGATATTTAGGAAGCTAAGGACAAATTGCCCATTCCCAAGTGTAGATCACACACAGTGCTGCCTAAATAGAGCCAGTTCTGAAAATAACAAAGAAGAAAGTAATCAGGGAGTGGTGCCCCATCTCAGTGCCACCAACACCTCCCAGGCACCTTCTCTGGGCCCTTAGACAAACTACAAGGAAATTGAACTCAAATATTCAACCCTCAGCCTGCTGGTCTAAAGAGAAGAGGTGTGGGTTCCAGATAAAGCTGCAGGGATGTCAGGGAGAATTTAATCACACCATATTGGGACAAAGAGTTACTTAAAAAATAGCATGACCCTTAAATATGAACAAATGACCCTTGAATATGAATATGATGCCTTCGTATACAACTAATAGCAAAGAATTGAAGGAAGGAAGGCAGACAGGGAAGAGGAGTCCATAAAAGGGGAAAAAAGGTACATTTGAAATAAAGTATCTATAATAAAACATTTTTTTTCTCCAGTAAGTGCCTCACTTGCTAAAATAAGCCATAAGCCCGGCCAAGGAAACATGTTTTCACCTCATTTGACAACCAAAGTTATAACAATATCACTCTGTGGCAAATCTCTATTCTAAATAGTCTTTCATAAAAGTATCATCCAGAAACAGAAATGTCTGCTATTGCACACATCTTTGATCTTCTATAGAAACACAAGATGGATATCTTTGTATACTATGTCAGGCCCAGAGAATGTGGACCCTTTTGAAAACTGGATAACGGAAACTCAGTTTCTCTAACAGTCCTAGCATGGGATAGGAACTAGTCTGAAACTGCAACCCCATGATATGGGCTATGTGATTTATTTATTTACTTACTTACTTACTTTTTACTTACTTACTTTTTACTTACTTACTTTACCAGTGAAATAGTTTCCTGTGGGCTATGCCACATGTCCTCTATGTGTCCATGCCAAAAGCAGATCAGTGCTGGACTGTAGACCAGCAGGAATTTGATGGTGTGCCTGTACCATACCTAAAGCAATTATTCTCCTTTTCTTTATTAGTATGCAGCTCAGCTCCAGATACTGCCAACGCCAAAGGTCAAATTCAGATTTCTATATAAGATCTTGGAATTGAATTGGAAGTCCTGCTCCTGACTGGTACCTTCAATGTCATGTTTGTATAGGATTTCTTTCTCAGAGAATTTTTTCCCCTGCAGGACTTAATTGGTGTGTTCTTCCTCCCAAAGCCAATTATATGCTGAGAATCTTTTCTCCCTATGTTCATGGGCAGACTACAATGGGTTTTCTTTTGTTGAACTCTCAGGCCAAGGACTCATGGAGGCCCATCCCTCATTGCTCTTGGGTCCCAGGAGAGGAGGCTGCAGCCAGGCTTAGCCACAGCAGGTCTATTTCCCTGACCCCATGTCCACACTGGGTGAGGCTGAGACCTGGAGGGCAAGGAGGAATGACTGGAAATGGAAAGGGCCGTTAGTGATTTGCCCACATAGAAAGCAAAAGCTGTGAATAGGAGCAACTTGTTCAGTGGCCAGGCACATTTTCTCCTCATTAATCTTAACATTGGCTGGTATTGTGATAGAAAAGGCCAACTCCACTGAGATTTGAAATGAATTCTAAACACATAGGCAGCTATGGACACTCAAAAAAAAGCCCAGCTCAGCACAGCCAACTAGTATACTATTTTTTATCTTCCTCTTCACCTCCTTCCCTAGCCCCTTGCAATACCTCACCGATTATTAAACAGAATATAAGAAACTAACAAATATTTTAATATAGCATATAAAACTAGCCCATAATATTTACTTTAAAAACATTAGTTTTAGTGGGCAATTTTGAGAGCTTTATGGTTTAGAAAGCAGGGTCATTTACCCTGGTTTGTTCGATCTATGCCACGTTAAAACAGAGGTATTAAAATTGCTTTGTGAAACCGAATCTAAGAGTTTGGGAACTTCTCATTGTTCCAGACAAGATGAAAACCTAGTTCTTCTAATCCTGAATCCTACATTTATTCCATCCCTGCCCCATTATTTCACATTGAATTTCTAAAAATTGTTCCTTTTTTTAATGTGTCACAAACATACATTATCTATTTTTGTTTTCCTGCTAATTCAAAAGATCCATTCTTTGACATGTTTATAATGGAGGAGATGGACACCAGGATGTCTTTTGGGGTTCTCTCCTCCTTTGCATGGAGGGTTTTTGTTTTTTTCCATAATAAAAATTCATTAGGAAAGTCATTCAACCAGAATATATTAAATGCCTCTAACCTGCAGAACTCAGTGCTGCTCTAAAGTCAGAGGTGGCAGACTTAGATAGAGAAGAAATATATGCTCGCAGAGGATCTGTAAGTCTCTGGGGAAGACATTGGCACCAGCCCCTGTGCTGACAGCCACTGGGCTAGATCCGTTTGCCCATGTGTAAAACGAGAATCAGCTCTTTTCCAAGCACAAACATGACAGTAAATATGTAAATAGAAGGTTTTGAGGTACACACCGAATAAAATTTTAAATCCCAGAATGCTACTCCTTTTCACATTTTCATTTGAATCACTCAGCAATGTTTAATTTTAGAAAATAAAAACAATTATTGCCAGACCTGCATAAGAGAATGAAAGCCAAAAATGCAAGAGCTTGTCCCAGCATTTGGTGGGAAACATGCTCCACCGCCCTTCTTTACACAGAGTAACATTCACAGATGTGCTCAAGGTGCAGAAGGTGCCTCCTGGGACTTCATGTGCACTAAAACCAGAGAGTCATAAAACACACTTTACACTGGGGCCAGATCTACTTTTTTCAATGTTTGTTCACTTTGCTTTGGACACAAATATTCAGCAATTGGATAAAGGGATAGCTGGGAAAATAGTGTCATAATAAAGTTTTCACATTTATACCCAATGTTTTCTAATTCTTTAAGTTTATGTTCCATGTAAATCCTGAGTCCACATACTTTATATATGAGAGGCTGAAAGATCTATTGTTTGAAAAGATCCAGCCCTCCCCTGCTGTGCTGTGCTGTGCTGTGGGATTCTCTCCATGTCCCATCCCTGCCCATCATTGGCCAACAATTTCTCCCTTATATTGAAATAACAACATGACTAATGTGTTTTGAGTTCTCACCATGTGCCAGAAACTCAATGCTTTACGTATTTTAGATCTCAATTGTATCACAAAGTCAATAATGCATGTACTATTCTTATACCAGCAGTATCCATGAGAAAACTGAGGCATAGACAGCTTAATCATCTGTCCAAGGTGATGAAGTGGGAAGTGGAGATGTGATTTAGACTATCGCTTTCCAGCCTCAGAGTCCGTGATTTGGTCACTCTATTGACATGCCCACCTAAAGCATTCCTGGTTTCTATAAGGGACTCCCACAAAAGACAATAAAAATCTTAGCTCTTATTACCTATTTAACTGAAAAAGTAGAAAATATAAGATTTACTACATTTTCTTTTCTTCCTCTATTATTAATTTATTTATTTTTATTTTATTTGTGGTAATCAGGATGGAGTCTAGTGATGGTCTACCTCTGAGCCACACCCCAGCCCTATTTTATTTTGAAATGGCTTCTTTGAGTTGCTAAGGATCTCATGAAATTGGTAAGGCTGGCATGGAACCTGTGTTCCTCTTATCTCAGCCTCCCAAGTTCTGGGATTACAGGCATTTGCCACCACACCCAGCTGGATTTATTATATTTTCTACAGTATGTGATGAGATAGCCAGAGTGAAGAATGGTGTCCTGGTTCATGATAATTAGCATCATGAATGAGGAGTTCATACATCATACATTGGCTCTGTTCTAACCCTTCTGAAACCTCTATCATGTATAGGAAAGGGGTAGCATCATCATCACTGCAAACCTGAGGAACTTCAATTACAGAAAGGCAATATAAGCTTTCTGGTATCATTTGGCGAAAATGTGGCAGAATCCTATCTAGTAGGCAATTCTGTCTCTCTAAAATTGATTTCACATCAGCAAAAATATCCTAATATTTACCTAAAGCCTTCACACATTATCAGAAAATAAAATGAAGCCAGGCGTGGTGGCACAGGACATGCCTATAATCTCAGTTCTTAGGAGGCTGAGACAGGAGGATCACAGGTTTAAGACCAGCCTCAGCAACTTAGCAAGACCCTCAGCAACTTGGCAAGACCCTGTTTCAAAATAAAACATAAAGTAGGCTGGGGATATAGCTCAGAGGTAGAATACCCCTGGGTTTAATCCCCAGCACCCCCCCACACACAATAAGCTTAAAATGAACATAAATACACATGCCATCATAGTCCTTTTTGTTCTCAGTTCTGAAAATTACACTACTTTTATCCCATACATGCCATCTTTATGCCATTCCATGTCTCTCTGATCCCAAATAATTCTGCAGTATCTCTCAGAAACGGTTGGTTGAATTAGCTGGGACTACTCTTAATTTATTCTTTGTGGGGGGTGGGGAGTGAGGAAGGGGACAACAGAGGAGTGCGTGATGCACATTTTGCTTCTGAGGATGTTTCAGCTCTTTCTCATGACTGACGCATGACACCATGCTTCTCCACCCCGCAACGACCACCATATAGCATCTAGCACTGGGTCAGAGAATCTTTGGCTGAGCCAAGCCTCAGACAGACAAGGTAGGATGGTCCCCCAGACCCCACATCTTCTGTGTGTACTTCATCTTGTCTTTTTTCTGACTCCTTCCCATCTCCATCCTTCCTCGGTGTGCTTTGCTGGGTGTCTCCATGGTGCCTAGTGAGGGCTACCCAAATACCCTAGCCATCAAGATAGACCCCAAGTTACCCCTGGGTTGCTTTCTCATTTGGTGGGCCCTGGTGAGGGCAGAGAAAATGAGGAGAAGACACACACTATTTTTCTTCATCTGGAGAAGAAACACAGCTCCCAGGTTGATGCCAATCCACGTTGCTTTGAGTCCAAGCAGTTCTTTCCCCTGGAGTAGTGCTTCTCAGAGCATGCCTGCTGAAGGACTCAGGGTGGTATGAGAAAGCCACCCATGAGGAATTTGGGGACTGCCTTTCAGCCTCCAGAAAGGCTCTCCTGATGTCCAGGGTATCTGAATAACATTTCACTCTCTAGCCTATATGATTTCTCCTCCAGCAATTATAAGTTCCTGAAATACTTGTACTTAGTTGGTCATTTTTTGTGGATCTCCAGTCTCCTCCCAGTAGAATGCAGGATTTCTGAAGGCAGAGTTTTGCTCAGTTCACTTCTGCTACCCCTGAAGGTTGGAAGAGTGATGTACTCCCCAATGTCTGCCCTACTTAACAAGCATTTGTGCTTGGCTCCCTCGGAGTTACTGATGCAACTTTATACCCTCTTCTTGTCTTAAAATACACCATCTAGAGAGTGGAGTGTAGAGCAAAAATTTTATTAGCTTATTTACAAGCAGTGAAAATTCTTTCTTGAAATCTGGGGAAGCACAATGGTTCAGTACTCTGTAGGAGAACCAAGGTGAGGTGTTCATTTGTTGCAATACAGTATTTTGTACCATCTCTCTTTGGGATACTTAGTAGAATTAGCCAGAATCATATAAGAAACAGCTTTTAATTACTTGAACAATACCTCCACATGAGTGAGATTGTTCTTTAATACCCCTTCTCTGTGTTCATAGATTGCTGCATCCTGCCCCCTCCTGGAAGAGAGAGCTAATGACCGACAATGGCCATCCAAAAAGTACTTCAATTTTTTATCCTTTTTCTTTTTACTAAATTACATCCTCAAATTGCTTTTTGGGCCCCTATTTCTTTCTACTTCCAAAATAAATGAACAGTAAATACAGAGGAATATGAGTGCCAGAGAAATACAGAGGGAGAAAGAGCCTTTATATAGGACATTTTTGAAAACAAAAATAATTTTAGATCTATAAAACTATTTTTATGTATGAGTTGTTTAATAACTCTATAAGTTCTCACAAATAGTGACATTCTCTCAAATAGTGTTGCAGGAGTTCTCTAAGTTAAACCTTTAAAATATGAACTTCTGGGCCAGATGTGGTGGCGCATGCTTGTAATCCCAGTACTTGGGAGGCTGAGACCGGAGGATCTGCGTTCGTGGCCAGCCTCAGCTACTTAGTGGGGCTCTTTGAAAGTTAGTGAGTCCCTGTTTCAAAATAAAGAATAAAAAATGGGGCTGGGTGTGTAGCTCAGAGATAGAATGCCCCTGGGTTCAATCCCCAGTACCTTAAAAAAAAAATGAAATTCTGAAAATTTGAGGTAACACATTCATGTTTACTTATAGTAATTTGTATTTACCTCAGTTTCTTATTAATTTTTAAATTAATTGAATAAATATATAATGTGAAAAATATAATCACTGGTTTTAAATGCATATCTTGTAAGATATAAAGTTTCTCTTATAGATGGTGCGATTGACTTGTTAAGTTTAACCTTGATTTTTTTTTCTGCCAAATTTGTCCCATCTAGTTCCACAACTCATCCTACCAAACCTCTTGTCTACAGGATAATGAAGCAAGGCCAACCAAGCCATATAGCACTGTGCTTAGCCAGACTAGGACACCATCCTATAAAACATAGGACTTTTTCATTAACCAATAATATGAGCTATATATTTTAAAGCATAGGCTATCTAAGCCAGCTATACATTGATTTCAAATAGACATACTAAAGTATAGATTAGCACTGCTTCCCTAACCTTAAGAGCATAACACAGGAGTTGCCACAGGAAAAATGTATTGTTTATTTTTGTAAACCAGGATCAAGTTTTCAATTTCACTTTTCTGTTACATTACTCAGTCCAAGGCCTTAAAAAATAAGCTTTTTCTTAGATTCAAGACAACAAAACATTTTACCTATTGGTGAGCTCTTGTTGGCTAGTAAGAAGAACCATAGTTAAGAGAATAAACTTTGGAATCCGATTCCTTAAACTCAGAGTCTACTCTCTTGTATACTCTCTATGTTATCTTGGAAAGATATACTGTGGGCCAAAACCCAGATATGTTTCTGCATTTGATCCTGCTGACAGACAGCTCAGAGCTAAATGTTCAAATACTTTCACCACAACTCAGTCCAGACCCCTGCTCCTTCTCTAACCCTCTTTTTCCATTTACTTACTATAATTGATTTGTTTCATATCACTTTTATTATTATAAACCCTCTAAATATCTCAAGGAAATTAATAAGATTCAAACTAAAAAAAGGTGAACTAAACTGAGCATGGCCTTTTTGGTCACTTATTTCAGACCAGGTTATTTAATGCCTTTGTAAAATGCTCTAAAATTAGGTCACATCAATTTCAAAAAGCACATCTTGGAATATGATATCTTCTATGTGCAGGAAAATCTATAATTTAAGAAAGATCTTCGCATGATCTTTGCGACTTTGTTGACATATTGATGTTGACTATTTAATAAATGTATCTAGAGAGAGAATTCTTAAAACATCAAATGGGCTGGTGGGTTTATGGACACTTAAATGGGCGGGAATGTGGCAGAAAGCAGCTAAACTCTACTTGAAATAAATAAAAATCAAGCTTTCAGCAACATCCAATCTTAGCAAAAAGGTGCAAGAGGGAACAAGGCAAATCAGTCCAACAGACCATGTTGGTCTGGTTCCCATGAGACTGTGAGAACTCTCCTGGGAGAGATTCAAGTACATCTTGAAATAGCTAGGTAAACTTCAATCTTAAGCTCCCAAATAGGAATAAGGAACAAAGACATTTTTGCCTCCTGGAGATACCCTCTAGGACTCTACTCTGAATAAGGGAATGTTTGAGATGCAGAACAAGAAGGATTCAGCCTTAACAAAGTCCTCAGATTTCAATAGGAAAATGTAGGTTGAGGATGTCGCTCAGTGATAGAGCACATAGCTAACCATGCACAAGGCCCTGGGTTCAATCCCTAGACCAAAACTGAATGAGTTGTAACCCAGTATCAATAGAAATGGGTGGGACAAGACTGTTTTGGGGGGAACACTTGTAATGATGGCAGTTGGGTTACTGAAAGACAAATCAGCAAGCACCAGTGGTATCCATGAAAATGGCTAAAAACACCATTCAAGAATATGATGAGTTATTGTATCTTTTTTCCTACTCTATGGGAGACCACATTAACTCTTTAAGCATCTTTATAGTTTCTGGTTTAGCAAAGAAATTCCCATATCAAAAAGGGAAAAAAGGTTCCATGAGAGTAGAAGGAAGTGGGATTTCTAGTTTATAGTACATTAGGGGAATTTAAGCAGGTTTTTGTTTTTTAACTTTTACACTCCAGTAGCTTACAGGAATAGGAATTTTTTTTTCTTTTATGGTGTTAGTAGTCTTGGACCTGTAAAACCTCAAGAGGAACAGGTTTAGCTTTATAGCATTTTATAAATACTCAAAAGTTTGGGGCATCAGTATCATTTTAAATTTCTTCTATGAGCCTAAAAGCAGAAGTATAATGTAAGGGGGAGCCAAAGTCAGAAGATAGGTGAATTATGTGGGCAGTCTTTTAAATGGCTCCATGAATATGGCTCTCTTTTTTTTTTTACCCTAGAATAGTAAACTTGTTTTGGTTATACTTTCCTGCTGGGTGTTCAAGGCCAAGTAGTTAGCCCAATATTGGGCTCAGGGTTACTCCTAGGGAAGCTGTGGGCTTTTCCTCTCATCTGCCAGGGTGGGACACAGTCTTACTAACCATTTGCTTCCCTTGAAACATAGGGAACATTTTCTGTCTAATAACCCTTCTTTTTTGCAGTGGGCCTTCCAGTCTCTGGGGTGTTCATGATCCCCCTGTTTCGGGGGTCAGATGACTTACCGGAATTGCAGGGTCCTTAGTGAGCCCTTCCCCTGGGTCCTATTTGACCTTGGAGGGCTAGGGCCAAAATGTTGGCTACCTTTTTAGCCCTTTTACATCTTGATTGTTTTCCAAGACTCAGTTGTTGAGCACCCAGATGATCAGTTTCACCAGTCCTTTTTAATAATTAGGGATCAATATCATAGCCTATTTTCTACATAATGGCTATCAAAATGTTGTTTAGGTTATTCTGTTAAGTTATACATCTGTAATGTTAACAAACAACAATTACAATGATATACAAGGAAAATACAAAACAGAATTATTAGAGATAAAATAAATCCAGTTTGTATAATAGCTCTGATAATATTTGATGACATAAGCAAACCCCCATTAAAATCTGACTTTACATATATATATATATATGCAAATATATATTTGCCAATCTTTAAATTTGACTATAATATATATATATATATATATATATATATATATATATATATATATTTGCCAATTTTTAATCAGAATGGCATAATTTGGGATGCCAAGTGTTCCATCACCCCTAATTATCTTTGCTTGAATACAATTTAGAAATACACAAATATAAATCTCAAAAAATTACTATTAACAACTTTTGTTTATAGGACATCAGCTTGGTAACATGTTTTCTTAAGCTTTGCATTTTAGAAGATACTTAAGGAACACAAATATATTTAACTTATAAAGGAACCAGTAATATAATAACCTTAAACCTAAAACGAGATGCTTGTTTCATAGATAGCTTTGCCAAATATGTAAAAACAAAAGCAGATAGCAGTAGTATATAATCTTTATAGTAAGCAAATTATACTAATAGAATCACAGAAGCCAATAAGCTAAATAATATGCTGTGATTTATGTTTTGTATCTTGAGGATGTTTCACAATATCATATATAACCTAATGGGCTGGCTACCTGGTTTCCAGTTGAGAAATGCTAATCATTTGGTCCAGGGATATCTCCTGATTTGTTGTTGTTGTTGTGTTTTTTTCAGTACTGTTGATTGAACTGGGCATTCTACCTTCAAGCTACACCCCCAACCCTATTTTTTATTCTTTATTTTGAAACAGGGTCTCAATAAGTTGCAGAGAGCCTCACTAAGTCGCTGAGGCTGGCCATGAATCTGGATCCTCCAGTCTCAGCCCGGTGATCTCCTGTTTTTTTGCTGACACATTTTTCTGGGTGGATAGAAGTATATTCTACTCAAACTAAAATTATCCCAAGAAGTTATTCAGGCATTACTAAAGGAAATTATTCCTAGATTTGGGCTCCCCAGGTCACTTCAAAGTGACAATGGACCTTCCTTCATCTCAATGATGACACAGGGGGTCTCTTAAGCTCTGGACATAACTTATTATCTCTATAGCTCCTGGCATCCTCAAATTAGTGGAAAGGACTAACTTGCAAATCAAAACCACCTTGGGAAAACTATCAGCTTCTCCCAAAGTGGAAGGGTTTTTTCCAAGTTCTTGGAAAGAAGAATCTAATTCCTGGATTCATATGTCTGGAATTAAACCTGCCCCTATTGAGACTTTACAGAATCAAGGCTTTGAAGTCAGGAATGAACCTCCAGATGCTGATAAGATCTGTGAACACTCTTCATGTGTGCCTTTAAAGATTTAAAAGTGTTATTCAAAAGAACCTAGAAGACTAAATCAGGATAAGTTTTATTCTAGTGATTTTTCCTTCTAACTACATTATGTCTATCCAGACTAAAAAAAGTCAACTCATTTGTCTCCTAATTTTTTACATTATTCCTTCAGTGAAAAGCTAACTTTTTCCTGCACTGGGCACAACAATATGGCAGAGACATTGGTAAAGCTGCCTGTTGAATTTGTGGGCTATTACCCAATTCTGGTTCATCTGGACTACCTTGGTGGATGTCTCCCATACAAGGAAATGATTGATTAATATCTTGGTGGGATAAAATTCTCATTTTCTTGGCCAGTATACTTTGCATCTGAATGCTCTTCTGTTGTTTGATTTACTGATGTCAGGGGTGAAGATCTCTAATGTTTATTCCCTCTTTTCCAGAATATTAAAGAATGATGGTTGTCCTTCCAAAAAAACCTGGCCTCCTCATGTCTCTTTTATATCAGTCAGGATGAGACTTCTGGTCAGTGGATAGGCAGTATTGATGCACCTTGTAAGCTCAGAAGAAGCTATAGAAGACAGAACTTTGTCCTACATTAACTCTTAAGATAAGGGACCTAATTCTTGGGGAGGAGGATGGAATGAGGTAGGACAGAAGAAATAAAATATTAGGCAGAAAGGAGACAAAATGGGAAGGAAAAGAAAATATGGATTTAAAATCTAGAAAGTTCATAATCTGTAACTCCACCCTATAGGGTGTGTTTTGTCTTAGGCAAAAGCCTCAATGAGCCTTAATCACAATGGCCCCTCACCCACACCTGAGATTCCTGAGATGCTTAATAAACAAAGGATCCATGAGAAGGACAAAGGGCAGAAACCAGCCAGGCACCACCCATCCATTCTGGGGAACCTGAGAAAGAAGTCCAGACCTCCACCCCTGTCATGTGCCCCTACCCACTCCCTCTTCTCCAGGTCCCCTATAAGAAAGGGATTTGCAGAGATCCCAGGGACCTCTCACACTCTTGAGGTGGCCCCTCAAGAACCAGTGCTCTCCTTTGAACCAGTGTATCCTCACTTTTCCTTAATAAAACCTCTGTCTTTCTCTGAAAAAAAAGAAAAAAAAAAAAGAACGTGACAAGGGATTATTATTTTCTTTCTTTCTTTTTTTAGTAGTGGATAAAAATAAAGCATTGGTATTTCCAGTGGTTTTACTTTGGAGATATTAAAGGCAAACACTAGTATCCTTGCTGCCTTTTGTTATTTTTCTGTTTAGAGCAGTGTCATCTGCAGAATAAGTGTTATATGTAGTGTGAATAAGATATGAAAGTGCAGAACACACTGTTAGAAGGAGAACCAGACTAATTGGGGTTAGATGAAATCTCAGTGTAGTTTTGATTTGTATTTCCCTAATTGCTAATGATGAATGACAATAATCAAGAAGTCAAATAACAATAAATGTTAGCAAGGATGTGGGGAAATAGGAACTCTTCTACACTGTTGGTGTGATTGCAAACTAGTTCAGCCATTATGGAGATTCCTTAGAAAACTGGGAATGGATCCACCATATGATCCAGCAATACCACTCCTGGGTATCTTTCCAAAGAGATTGAAAAAAAAGAGAACTACAGTAATATATGCATACCCATGTTCATAGCAGCACAATTCACAATAGCCAAATTATGGAATCAACTCAGGTGTCCATCAACAGATGAATGGATTAAAAACTATGGGAAATTCACACAATGGAGTAAAAAATAAAATAATATCATTTGCAAGAAAATGGAAGGACCTGGAGAACATAATGCTAAGTGAGATTAGCCAGTCACAGAAAGTGAAGGGACATATGTTTTCTTTAATATGTGCAAGCTAGGGAGTAACTGGGATACCAGAGGGAATAAATGAGGAGAAATATAAATGATAAATGAGGAGAAACCTCAGTAGAGCCAGGGAAGTGGCCTAAAGGAAGGAGAGGGGGAAGACTGAGGTTCATTATTGGAAATACTAACATTGACTGTGTGTACATATGTGAAAATTCCAATGTCAATCTCAGTACTCTGTATGGGCCGGAGGCGGAGGGGGGGGGCACCAAGTGCTATGTGCATGTATGTCAATGTCAACATGATATACATTATGATGGTAAGATCATAATGTGCCAATAAAAGCACATTAAAAAAGAAGAGACAACCAGAGTTCCCCAACTGTAAACAGGATTTGCGACTCACGCCACACTGAAGTAGAAGTATGTATCTCATCTCACAATCCAGAAGGAATCTGCTGTCATTCTAGGACACATTTTGATTTCTTCACATACAAGTTACAGGGAAGCTGGCTGTGGTGGTGCACACCTGTAATCCCAGTACTTGGGAGGCTGATGTAGAAGGATGGCAGGTTCAAGTTCAGTCTCAGCAATTTAGTGAGATCCTGTTTCAGAATTTAAAAAATAATAATAAAATAAAGAGGGCTTAAGATGTAGCTCAGAGGTAGAACATCCCTGGGTTTGATTCCCCAAACAAAAACAAAGCAAACAAACAAACAAAAAAATTACAGGGAGTTTACTTCACAGAATCACTACCAAAATACTTAAAAATCTTAACCAAGTGTATCTATTTTTGTTTCATTTTTTCCTACAGTATCAATAATATGTTTCTTTACTTATTTTTTTTCTTTTATTGCACTGGGGATTAAATCCAGGTGCATTCTACCTCCAGGCTCTACCACCAGCCCTTTTTATTTTTTATTTTAAAACAGGGTCTCACTAAGTTGCTGAGGCTGGCCTCCAACCAGCAATCTTCTTGCTTTAGCTTCCCAAGTACTGGTATTATAACCTTGTACCAGCACACTCAGCTTCATTAACTTTTGTCTCATTAACTTTAATTTTATCCCTCTTGGATTCCCCCTCCCAGCTCAAATGCCTCCAGCATTTATGTGACAGAATAAATCAACACACCCAGTTCTGGGTGTCACCAGTAGCAGCAGGTGCACCATCACCATCCTTATGGCCATGACCTTAGCAAACATTATCGTGTATTTATATCTCCAACACTTCTTAAATGATTAATTCACTTAATCCTTACAGAGACCCAGTGAATAACAGTGAGTGTGTGTGTGTGTGTGTGTGTGTGTGTGTGTGTGTGTTAGTGACCAGGCATTGAACATAGGGGCATGTTCTACCCCTGAGCTACACCCCGAGCCCTATTTCTTTCTTTTTATTTTGAAACAGGGTCTCACTAAGTTGTTGAAGGCCTTGCTAGTTGCTGAGGCTGGCCTTGAACTACTGGCAATCCTCTTGTCTCAGCCTTCTAAGTACTGGGATTACAGGCGTGCACCACCTGGTGTATTTGAGTAAACTATAGGAAGCAAAAAAAAAACAACAACAACAACAAAAAACCCATATATATATATATATATATATATATATATATATATATGTATATGTATATCTGTATACTCATTTTTCTATCACAAATATAATAAAATAGTGATAAGACAGTGCAAATGAACCTCTGCAGGGAAGTACTCTTCACTGAAGTCTTTTCATGAAAAATGAGTTTTTAGAGTGTTTAGAAGTTCAACAAGCAAACTTAGCATTGTAGCCACAGGCAATGTGGCATATGTTGGAAATGGTGAGACTTGAATGCAAGGCAGATTAGTTGAAGAAGAACTTGTAGAGATTCAGCAAGAAAAAAAGATTTGAAGTAAAATAATAAGTTGGATTTAAATGACAAAATAATTATATATGATTAATTTTAAGTTGTAGAAATTAAAAGATTTTGTGCAGGGAAATTATATAATTGCATTCATATTTTAGAACATTCATTCGATGTACACAATAGAGAATAAATTGGAGGGTGTCAAAAGTGCATTGTTTGGGGCACTGGATGAAAATATACTATTTAGGCTATCCTGACTGCTGAAACAACAGCCTTAATTTTATCCTCACTTCCAAATGCCCAGTACTATCTGCATTCCTCCAGTCTTTTTTTTTTTTTTTTTATGTAAAGGAAAGTCATTGTGACAACCATTTTCTTTATTGTTTTTCTTTTTCTCCGGTTTTCTTCTTCTATTCTGTAAGAGTGAGAACCTCAGAAAACTAGTTTTGTTATTTTGCCTCGAATCTACTTTGCTTTAAATTCCTAGACTTAAACTCATTCATTCACTGATTTTAAAAAAATGCTTAATGAACCAGGTGTGGTGGTGCAGTACTTAGGAGGCTGAGTCAGGGAGATCACTGCATCAGGACAGTCTCAGCAACTTAGTGAGGCCCTCAACAATATATCAAGACCCTGTTTCAAAATAAAACAGAGCTCAGAGGGATGTAGCTCAGAGATAGGATGCCCCAGAGTTCCATCCTCAGTACTGCGTGAGCATACACACACACACACACACACACACACACACACACACACACACACACACACACACAAATCAGAGGCATCTATTGTGCAGCAAGCACATAAATTTCATACTTCCTAAAAAAATTATTACTTTCTAATTTTCCTCTGATTTAAGTTGATCTGTTATTTGAGAACAGTTAACCTGTTGAGATCTTGAGAAAAGGTACTTGCCCAATGAATGGAGCTATTATGTGAAAGAAAAACAGATCTTCAGCTAGAATTTCCTGTCTCAGCCTCCCAAGTACTGAGATTATAGGCCTGTGTGTATGATGTGGGGTGGGGTAGGTATTGAGGATTGATCCCAGAAGCATTCTACTTCTAAGCTACACCTCCAGTCCTTTTTAATTTTTTTTTATTTTTGAAACAGGTTCTTAGTAAGTTGTTGAGAGTTTTATTAAATTGCAGAGGCTGATGTCAAACCTGAAATACTCCTATTTCAGCCTCCCAAGTGCTGGGATTAGAGGCATGCACCACCAGGCCAAGCTGCATGATTCACTTTAAAATTAATTCTATCTTTACCTCACTAGCCTTAAAGGAACACTCCTCCTCTTCAGTGATAGGGTCTAGGTGTAGAAATGAGACTTTTATCCTTTCTTGAATGGAGATTGCTCAATATTTGACATGAGAGTGTTCAAAATACTTGAGGATAACACAGGGAAATTTTCCTGATGGAAAAAATATTTTGTTTATAGAACATCATTTAAGTTTGGGCTTACACAAGGTGAACTTTTTGCCAAGTTTCTAGTCTGCTTCTTGGTGACAAAGGTCATATTTCTTCTCACCTCCTCTATAGAGTACTATCAGATATTTCTATGCTCAGTAAAGGTGGTAGATAATAGAGAAACTGAGACAGAGACAAAGAGAAAGATGGAGAGAGAGACACACACAGAGAACGAGACAGACAAAATCCATAACCCTTCAAGGAAATTCTAGCTGAAGATCTGTGTGTGTGTGGTAACAGGGGTTGAGCCCAAGGGCATTCTGGCTCTGAGCTACACTCCTAGCCCTTTTTGAATTTTCTTTGGAAACTGTCTCACTAGGACAGCCTCAGGAATATAGTGAGACTTTCAGCAACCTAGTGAGACACACACACACACACACACACACACAGACACACTGAAACATGCAGAGGGAAATTTAATGGTATTGCATTGTTTCTTTGAAATTTGGCATGAGAGATTTTAAGTGTCCTTATCTCACGCACATGCATACTGCATATCATATTCACAATGGTCACTACACGTGGTGTGGTGGTGTGGAGGGTTAATTAGTTTGTTACAATCATTATGTGATAAATATGTATATTGAATTACCACATCACAACCTTTGATTATATACAAATTTCATAGTCATGTAACATATTTAAAATAAGAGAAAAACTTATGAAAGGAACAAGCTGAATGCGGCGGCCCATGCCTGTAATCCCAGTACTTGGGAGGATGAAACAGGAGGATACAGTTTCCCAGCCAGCCTCAGTAATCGTGTGAGGCTCCTGCAACTTGATGAGACCCTGTTTTCAAATGAAAAATAAAATAGGGCTGGGGAAAAAAGCATATGTTCTCCCTAATATGCGGATGCTAGGGAGAAGATGAGGCATAAGAGGGTCTCCAGCTGAAAAGGAGAGACCCTCGATAAGCAAAGAAGTTGATTTAATCGAAGGGGAGGGACGGGGAGGGGGGATACCCTAAGGCACATGATGTACTTTCACAACTCTATCAAGGTCACTCTCTGAATTGAACCTGAGAGGGAGGGAGGGCGAGGGAGCGGGGTGGGAATTGGGGAAGGGGTCAAATGAGAAATGTGTGCAAATATGTCGTTAACAATTTGTAGCTAACAAGGATGTATGCTTACAATGCACGAATTACTACAATAAAAAAAAAATAGGGCTGGGAGCATAGCTCAGAAGTAGCATTCCCCTGGGTTCAATCCCCAGTACCAAAAATAAATAAATAAATAAATAAATAAATAAATAAATAAATAAATAAATAAATAAATAAATAAATGGAACAGGAAGAAAAATTCAAGGGCAGGGTGCTTTCAGTTTTGATGTGGCCCAGGAGAGATTAGAAGTCATCTCTTTATCCAGACATAGTGGCACACACCTGTAATCCCAGTACATAGGAGGCAGATATAGGAAGATTTCAGTTTCACAGTCAGC
>PVLC010017509.1:0-16067 GCA_004027655.1 Graphiurus murinus
AAAAAAAGAAATAAAATCAGGCTGGGGGTGTAGCTTGAAGGTAGAATGTCTTTGGGTTCAAAAAAAGAAACTTTGGGGAAAAAAAAAAAAAAGGAACATTCAAGTCTAATTTAATCTAAAGCCAGGTGTAAGCCAGGCGTGGTGGCGCACGCTTGTAATCCCAGCATTCGGGAGGCTGAAACCGGAGGATCCGGGTTCGCGGCCAGCCTCAGCTACCTAGTGAGGCACTCCGCAACTTAGTGAGACTCGGTTTCAAAATAAAGAATAAAAGATAGGGCTGGGGGTATAGCTCGGAGGTAGAATGCCTCTGAGTTCAATCCCCAGTACCGCAAAAAAAAAAAAAAAATAAAAAAATAAAGCCAGGTGTAGTGGTACATGCTTGTAATCCCAGTACTTAGGAGGCTGAGACAAGAGGATCACAGGTTCAGCCTCAGCAACTTAGTGAGGCTCTCCACAACTTAGTGAGACCCTATTTCAAAAATAAATAAATAAATAAAAAATAAGGTTGAAGGTGTAGTGCAGACGTATAATGCCCCTGGGTTCAATCTCCAGTACTGAAAACAAACAAACAAACAACCCCCCATAAACAAACAAAACAAACAACCCCCCCATAAACAAACAAAACAAACAACCCCCCCATAAACAAAACAAAACAAACAAAAAAAACAGGCATGGTGGGCACATGCTTGTAATCTCAGTATTTGGGAGGCTGAGCCAGGAGAATCACAGGTTCCCGGCCAGCCTCAGCTATTTAGTGAGGCCTTCTGCAATTTAGTAATACCCTGTTTCAAAAATAAAGAATAAAAATTAGGGCTGGGGGTGTAGCTAGAAAGTAGAATGCCCCTGAACTCAATCCCCAGTACTGCAAAAAATCAAGTGATTTTTTTTCTAATACAAAAGATACAAACTAGCTCAATGTAGTGGTACATGCCTGTAATCTTAATACTTTAATACTTGGAAGGCTAAGACAGAAGGATGGATTGGAGGTTTGAGATCAGCCTTAACAACTTAGTGAGACTCTGTTTCAAAATAAAAAATAAGCTGAGAGTAGTGGTGCATGCCTGTAATCCCAGTACTTGGGAGGCTGAGACAGGAGGACTGCAGGTTCTAGGACAGCCTCTGCATTGTACTGAGACTCTCATCAACCTAGTGAGACTGTGTTTCAAACTAAAGCTGAGGGTATGGGTCAGAGGTAGAATGCCCCTGGGTTCAATCCCTAGTACTGCAAAAATAATAGAGAGATAGAGATAGATAGATAGAGAAAGACAGAGAGAAAGACAGAGAGAGAGACAGAGAGAGAGAGAGAGAGAGAGAGAGATTGGTCTAGGCATGTAGCTCAGAAGTAGAATGTCCTTGGATTCAATTCCCAGTTTAAAAAAAAAAAAACTGGGTGTGGTGACCCATGCCTGTGGTCCTAGAACGTGGGAGGCTGAGACAGGAGGATGGCAGGTTCAAAGCCAGTCCTAGCAATTTGGTGAGGCTGTCAGCATCTTAGCAAGACCCTGGTTCCAAATAAAAAATAGAGGGCTAGGGGTGTAGCTCAAGAGGTAGAATGCTTCTGGGTTCAATCCCCAGTACCACAAAAACAAAAAACCAAAGCGAAAGGTTAAACCCACGGGATGGGGAAAACAAGAGAAGTGAAAACAACATTTGGGAAGCAGGAAAGGGATGGACAAATGATAACTAAGTAGACCAAAGAGAAAAATGGAGAACCAGTCTGATTTATTCTACCGAGTCCTAAAAATTAGGCTTGGGAAATTAACAGCACCAGGTTCCTCTGCAACTGGGCGGCGGGGGGGGGGGGGGGGGCAGCTAACATAAGATAGTTTAATCTCTCTAGAGAGAGTAAAAGAAGAGGACCTTCAATTGGAGGTCTGACACAGCTGAGGGCCAGGTACACTAGCAACATACCATGTATCTATCTGGTTACCTACTGATAGGGTAAACTGAACACTGAGAACTCCCTCTCTCACCCCAGTTCTCTCTGCCCATTTGGCTCCCAGAATATGATCCTCTTTGGGCAGAAGACTAAAAAATATTCCCTAGGAATTCTGACCACCCCACAGAAAAGACCTAACTCTGTGTGTGTGTGTGTGGGGGGGGGGTACATCCACAGGTGTGATGGAACCCAGGGGCATTCTACCTCCAGGCTACATTACCCATCTGGTAGAGACTTATTTTGTTTTTTATTAGGAAACAGGTCTTGCTAGTTTGCTGTGAGCCTCATTCAGTTGTTGAGGCTGGCTTCAAACCTGAGATCCTATCTCAGTCTCCCAAATAAATAAAAAAAAAGATGGGGGGGCTGAACGTCTAGTTCAGAGGTAGACTATTCCTAGGTTCAATCCCCTGTATAAATAACAATAAATAAAAATATCAAGCAAGCCAGACGTGGTGGCGCACGTTTGTAATCCCAGCATTTGGGAGGCTGAGACGGGAGGATCTGGGTTCGCAGCCAGCCTCAGCTACCTAGTGAGGCACTCCGCAACTTAGTGAGACCCTGTTTCAAAATAAAAGAATAAAAAATAGGGCTGGGGGTATAGCTCAGAGGTAGAAGGCCTCTGAGTTCAATTCCTAGTACCGCAAAAAAAAAAAAAAAATCAAGCAAATACTAGTATAAAGATACAAGTATTTGAGCCAGGTGTGGTGGCATATGCTTGTAATCCCAGTACTTGGGAGTCTAAGAAAGGAGGATTACATGTTCAAGGATAGCCTCAGCAAGTAGTGAGACTCTCATCAACCTAGTGAGATCCTTTTTTTTTTTTTTTTTTTGTGGTACTGGGGATGGAACTCATGGGCATTCTACCTCCGGGCTATACCCCCAGACCTCCTATTTTTTATATTTTATTTGGAAACAGGGTCTCACTCACTAAGTTACAGAGGCCTCACTAAGTTGCAGAGGCTGGCTTTGAACCTGTGATCTTCTTGTCTCAGCCTCCCAAGTCCTGGGATTACAAGTGTGTGCTATCACGCCTGGCTGAGATCTTATTTCAAAATGAAAAGAAAACAGGTCTGGGAATGTAGCTCAGAGGCAGAAAGCCCCTGGGTTCAATCCATAGTACCACAAAAAAGAAAAAAAAGAAAGAAAGAAAGAACGATGGAAATGTGGTATAAGAGGGATAAAGCAATTTGCAAGACTGTATTGACAGCCGGGCGTGGTGGCGCACGCTTGTAATCCCAGCATTTGGGAGGCTGAGACTGGGGGATCCGGGTTCGAGGCCAGCCTCAGCTACCTAGTGAGGCACTCTGCAACTTAGTGAGACTCGGTTTCAAAATAAAAAATAAAAAATAGGGCTGGGGGTATAGCTCGGAGGTAGAATGCCCCTGAGTTCAATCTCCAGTACTGCAAAAAAAAAAAAAAAAAAAAAAAAAAAAAGACTGTATTGACATTTGCTTTCTCTGTTCCTTTTAAATTTTAGAGTTTGGTCAAAGTACATCTGGTAGAGGAAAAAAGAATCAGATAAACAACCTCCTTCCTCAAAGGTCAAGAGACACACAGGCACCTGTACTTTCAGGGAATGGCCATTAAGGAGTAATGAACTAAAGCATCTATTAATAGACATCTACTTTAAAGGGAAAATTAAGAGGTACAACTGAAGATTTGCATACCAAAATAGTCATTGCAAAAAAACAAAAACAAAAACACAGGGTTTCCCGCCGGGCGTGGTGGCGCACGCTTGTAATCCCAGCATTCGGGAGGCTGAGACCGGAGGATCCGGGTTCGCGGCCAGCCTCAGCTACCTAGTGAGGCACTCCGCAACTTATGAGACTCGGTTTCAAAATAAAGAATAAAAAATAGGGCTGGGGGTATAGCTCGGAGGTAGAATGCCCCTGAGTTCCATTCCCAGTACCGCAAAAAAAAAAAAAAAACACAGGGTTTCCCTAGGTTGCTGAAAGCCTCACTAACTTGCTGAGGCTGGCTTTGAAGCTGTGATCCTCCTGCCTCAACCTCCCAAGTACTGGGATTACAAGCGTGTGCCACCACACCTGGCTACCAAGTATTTTAAATCCATCCTTTATTTCCTTGGGAGGAGGTGGGGGTCCTGGGGATTGAATACAAGCTATTGTATCTCTGAGCTATACCCCCAGCCCTTTTTATTTTGAAATAGGGTCTAAGTTGCTGAAGGCATAAGTTAAATCCATCCTTTATTATGCTTCATGTACTTATTCTGACTTTGCATTCTAGAGGTCTTCATTATTTCATATTCATCTATCTTTTTTTTTTTTTTTTTGTAGTACTGGGGATTGAACCCAGGGGCATTCTACCTCTGAGCTACACCTTTGGCCCTATTTTTCATTTTGAAACAGGGTCTCACTAAATTGTAGGGAGCCTAAGTTGCTGAGGGAAGGCACGAACCTGCGACTCTCCTGTCTCAGCCTCCCAAGTACTGGGATTACAATTGTGTGCCACCACACCGAGCTTCATATCTATCTTGATTAGCCTGATATAGTAGGCCCTGGAAGTCTCCTCGCCTCTAATCTTTGCTCTATCCTACACGTTGCCACCAAATCCTGCTATTTTTTGTGGCACTGGGGATTCAACCCAGGAGTATTCTACTTCCAAGCTATACCCCCAGCCCTATTTAAAAAAATAAAAAAAAACAAGGTCTCGCCGGGTGTGGTGGTGGGTGCTTGTAATCCCAGCACTTGGGAGGCTGAGACAGGAGGATCACAGGTTCATGGCCAGCCTCAGCTATTTAGTGAGGCCCTCCGCAACTTAGTGAAACCCTGTTTCAAAATAAAAAATACAAAATAGGGCTGGGAGTGTAGCTTGGAGGTAGAATGTCCCTGAGTTCAATCCCCAGTACTGCAAAAAAAACCCACAAAAAACAAAAAACAACAACAAAAAAGGGTCTCACTAGGTTGCTGAGAGTCTCACTACTTGCTAAGGCTGTCCTCCAACCTGTAATCCTGTCTCAGCCTCCCAAGTACTGGGATTACAGGAGTGCACCATCATGCTGGCTGCCTCTTACTTTTGTATTTCTAATGAAAAGCAAAGTTTCTCAGCACACAGTACACATTTCATAAATACCTATTAATACAAATAAAACTAAAACCAGGTGGGGTGGCGCCTGCTTGTAACCTTAGTACTTGGGAGGCTGAAACAGGAGGATTGCAGGTTTGCTGCCAGCCTCAGCTACTTAGAGAGGAGGCCCTCTGTAACCTAGTGAGACCCTGTTTCAAAAACAATAAAAAATAAAGCTGGAAGCCGGGCGTGGTGGCGCATGCTTGTAATCCCAGCATTTGGGAGGCTGAGACAGGAGGATCCGGGTTGGCGGCCAGCCTCAGCTGCTTAGTCAATGTCAACATGATTTACATTATGATGTGAGACTATAATGCACCAATAAAAGCATATTAAAAAATAGCTGAGCTGGGTGTGGTGGTGCACGCTTGTAATCCCAGTACTTGGGAGGCTGAGACCAGAGGATACGGGTTCACAGCCAGCCTCAGCTACTTAGTGAGGCCCTCTGCAACTTAGTGAGACCCTGTTTCAAAATAAAGAATAAAAAATAGGGCCGGGGGTATAGCTCGGAGGTAGAATGCCCCTGAGTTCAATCCCCAGTACCGCAAAAATAAATAAATAAAGCAAGCAAGCAAGCAAGCAAGCTGGGGGTTTAGCTCAGAGATTGAATGTCCCTGTGTTCAATCTCTATTACTGCAAAAAAAAAAAAAAAAAAAAAAAAAAAAAAAAATATATATATATATATAAATAAAACTAGCTGGGAATGGTGCTGCATGCCCATAATCCCAGTACTTGGGAGGCTGAGATAAGAGGATTGCAGGTTTGGAGATAGCCTCAGAATCATAGCAAAACTCTCAGCAACCCAGTGAGAACCTGTTTCAAAATAAAAAATACAAAGCGCTGGAGGTAGAATGCCCTGGGTTCAATCCCTAGTACTCCTACACACATACAAATAATAAATACAAATTTAAAAAAACTGACTATATTACATAATGTACCCACAGATACACAACTACTAAATGACAGAACCAGCTGGGCACTTGTAATCCCAGTACTTGGGAGGCTGAGACAAGAGGATTGTAGGTTCAAACCCAGCCTCAACAACTTAGTGAGGCCTTATGCAACTAAGTGAAACCTTGTTTCAAAAAAAAGAATAAACCAGGTGTGGTGGTGCATGCATGTAATCCCAGTACTTGGGAGGCTGAGACCAGAGGATCTGGGTTCGAGGCTAGCCTCAGCTACTTAGTGAGGGCCTCTGCAACTTAGTGAGACCCTGTTTCAAAATAAAGAATTAAAAATAGGCCTGAGGGTATAGCTCAGAGGTAGAATGCCCCTGGGTTCAATCTCCAGTACTGCAAAAAACAAAAACAAACAAACAAACAAACAAAAAACCATCAGGAATATGTGTGTGTGTGTGTGTGTGTGTATGTATACATATATATGTATATGTGAAAATAGTTTATTGGCATATGATTTTTTATTTATTTTTTCTTTATGGTACAATGGATTAAACCCAAAGATACTCTACCTAAAGCTATATCCTCAGTCCTTTTTTTAAATTTTGAGATAGGGTCTTGCTAAGTTGCTAAGGCTGGCCTCAAACTTGCAATCCTCCTGCCTCAGCCTTTCAAGTTGCTGGGATTATAGGCCTGCACCACTGTGCCATGAATTTTCTTACCTTACAAGAGCTCCCAATTTTAATACGTACATTCTGTAAGGAAGTTAACATGCAATAATAGTGGTGATCTCTCTCCAATATCAGAACTATAAAGGGGCCATGGTAATCTCCCTGAATTCAACACTCACTGCATAGAAATTGCACTATGCATAAAAACTAAGGCAGAGTCTCTTAGGAAAAGAAGAACTCGCTGGACGTGGTGGCGCATGCTTGTAATCCCAGCATTTGGGAGGCTGAGACTGGAGGATCCGGGTTCGCGGCCAGCCTCAGCTGCTTAGAGAGGCCCTCTGCAACTTAGTGAGAATAAAATAAAGAATAAAAAATAGGGCTGGAGGTGTAGCTCAGAGGTAGAATGCCCCTGAGTTCAATCCCCAGTACCGAAAAAAAAAAAGAAAAGAAGAACTCACTTTAACTTTAGCTTTAATTTCTTCACTGTCTCCTCCTTCATTTCGGGGTTCCATGCCAGACTCCTCCTGGATGTCTTTGTTTAGTACAGAATACTCTTCTAGTAGAGTGTCAAACAAAACTATCCGCTTGTTCTTGAAGAAGCCATAAAAATAAGCATTGCTGTGGGAAGAGCGTTTAGATCCTAAGGAAAAGACAGTTCAAAGCATGGAATATAATTAAAAAGTTTGGGTTTTTTGGGAGAGACTCCTAGAAATTGAACAACTGGAAAGGACATTTATATTTTCAAATTGTTTAATACCTGAAGAAAAATTGTTATCAACCTAATTCATCAACAGCAGTGGAAAGTATCTGTTTTCCTGAATTCTTGCCAACAAATACATATGCCTAAGGCCGCTTTACAACAATAGTAAAATAAGCCAAATAGCCAAGAGTTGTGAGATGATTACATTATGGCAAAGCTATGAAATAGAATTTTAAGCAGTTTATACTTTCAAAAAATTTTAACAAGAAAAGGATCATGGATGTATTGCAAAAGACACAAAACTTTACATATATTGCAATATTGTCAAGAAAAAAAAATGACCATGTAAATAGAAAAGCATAAACACAAGCCTATAAAGAAATATACCAAAATACTAAAGTGTTCATCACTTGGTTCCAGAATTATATATTTGTTTCCTATCTTATTTTTCTTTTCTTTTTTTTTCTTTGTGGTACTGAGGATTGAACTCAAGGGCTTTCTACCTCTGAGCTACACCCCCAGCCCAATTTTATTTATTTATTTATTTTGGTACTGGAGATTGAACCCAGAGGCATTTCTACCTCCAAGCTACACCCCTAGCCCGATGTCTTACTTGAAAACAGGGTCTCACTAGGTTGCTGAGAGCCTTGCTAAATTGCCAAGGCTGACTTTGAAGCTGCGATCCTCCTGTCTCAGCCTCCCAAGGACTGGGATTACAAGCATGCACCACTTCGCCCAGCTTTTATTTTTATTTTGAAACAAGGTCTCACTAAGTTGGTGAGGGGGTCTCCAAGTAGTTGCTAAGGCTGTTCTCAAACCTGTGATCCTCCTATGTAAGCCTTCCCAAGTACTGGGATTACAAGGGTGCACTACCATGCCCAGCTTTTTCTGGCCTTTTAAAATAAGCATACTTACTTTCACAATCAGAAAAACATTTAAACTATTCTTATAGACTAGAAGAAAACATAACCCCCTCCCTATATTTTTTAATGGTACTAGGGATTGAACCCAGGGACGTTCTACCTCCAAGCTACACCCCAGCCCTATTTTATTTTTATTTTTGAAACAGGACCTCCCTAGGCTGATGAGAGTCCCACTACTTGCTGAGGCTGTCCTTAAACCTGTGATCCTCCTGTCTTAGTCTCCCAAGTACTAGGATTACAGGCATGTGCCACCACATCTGGCTGGTTGATTTTTACTTTCTTCTTATATTTCTTTAATTTCCAAATGTTCTTCAGTGTGCCATGAGATGAGTATAGTGGTTAAGAGCACAGATTTGGGTTCAGATCTTGGTTCTGCAAGTATTAGTTGCATAAATTTAGAAAACTTTGTTTCCTCTCTTCTTTTTCTTTTTCTTTGCAGTATGTTCAGAATATAGTAAAGCTTGATAAATAGTTGCTTCAGTTTACTGTTTATATAGAGTGAGGCCATTATCACCTCATGAGATATAAGTAGAGCTATTGCTATACCGCCTAATCCATACACACTACTACTTTTATTTATGTAGCTTTTTTAAAAAGAAGAAATGATAAAACATTTTTTTCTCTTGGGAATTTGAGGTCTCCTTTTAAAGACAATGTGAATTTTGCATCTACTCATATTTCTAATGTAAAGTACTTGGCAGAGTTGGGCATGGTGGTACACACCTGTAATTCCATTACTTGGGAGGCTCAGAAAGTCTCAGCAACTTAGTGAGACCCTCCGCAACTTGGCCAGACCGTATTTCAAAATAAAATAGGAGTGATGGAGCATGCCTGTAATCCCAGTACTTAGGAGACTGAAACAGGAGGATCACAGGTTTAAGGACCACCTCTGCAAGTAGTTAAGACTCTCATCAACCTAGTGAGATCCTGTTTCAAAATAAAAGTAAAAATAGGACTGAGGTTGTTGCTCGGAGATAGAATGCTCCGAGTTCAATCCCCAGTACCAAAAAATAAATAAAATAAAACAGGGCTGGGGAGGTAGTTACGAGGTAGAATGCCCCTGTGTTCAAACTCCTGTACAAAAGAAAAAGACTTGGCAGTATGTTCAGAATATAGTAAAGCTTGATAAATAGTTGCTATTATTATTATTATTATTGTTATTATTATTATTATTGGTACTGGAATGAAACCCAGAGGCATTCCAACTCTCAGCCATTTTTATTTTGAAACAGAGTCTTGCAGTCGGGTGTGGTTGCGCACGCTTGTAATCCCAGCATTCGGAAGGCTGAGACCGGAGGATTCGGGTTCGAGGCCAGCCTCAGCTACCTAGTGAGGCACTCCGCAACTTAGTGAGACTCGGTTTCAAAATAAAGAATAAAAAATAGGGCTGGGGGTATAGCTCGGAGGTAGAATGCCCCTGAGTTCAATCCCCAGTACCACCAAATAAAAAGAAACAGAGTCTTGCTAAGTTGCTAAGACTGGCCTGAAACCTATGGCCCTCCTGTCTCAGCTACACCAGGCTGTATTTTTATTTACTGTATTATTATGTCACTATTTGTTTATTTACTTATTTTACAAGCCTGGGATTACAAGTGTGCGCTACCATGTTCAGCATCCCCAGACCGGTTGTGAAATATGATTCTGAGTTCTTAGCCTCCCTATGTAATGAACTATCAAATGTTTCAATAAATGCCTGGCTATTATGTCACATTTTAATTTGGTTGCCTGGTGGTTCAGAGTCAAACACAAAATTTCACACTATGAGCTGGGCGTGGTGGCACACGCTTGTAATCCCAGTATTTGGGAGGCTGAGACAGGAAGATTGCAGGTTCGTGGCCAGCCTCAGCTACTTAGTGAGGCCCTCAGCAACTTAGTGAGACTCTGTTTCAAAATAAAGAATAAAAAATAGGGCTGGGGGTGTAACCCGGAGGTAGAATGACCCTGGGTTCAATCCCCTGTACCGCCAAAAAAAAGAAAAAAAAATTCACACTAGGTAAGTCTTGTGAGAGACGACGTCTCATTTGAGAAACCTAACCACTGAGTGGATGTGGTGGCATACAGCTGTAATTCTAGTTCTTGGGAAGCTGAGACAGGAGGATCATGGGTTCTAGACGACTAGCCTCAGCAACTCAGCAAGACCCTGTTTCAAAATAAATAGGGCTGAGGGGTGTAGCTTGGAGGGAAAATGTCCCTGGGATCAATCTCCAGTACAAAAAAAAAAAGCCAGGAATTCACTTCCCACTTCCCCAGCATATACCATCTGGCAGCTAGCCCAGTACCTTGGTTTAGTCAGTCAGATACTAGGGAATCCAGTTTTTTCTTTTGTAGTACTCAGAATTAAATCAAGGGACATTCAACCACTGAACTACACCCCCAGCCCTACTTTATCTACTTTATTTATTTACTTTTATTTGAAACAGGGTCTCACCTGGTTGCGGAAGGTCTTGCTAAGTTGCTAAGGCTGGCCTCAAACCTGAGATCTTCCTATCTCAGACTCCTAAGTACTGGGAAGACAAGCATGCACCACTATGCCCAGCTCCGAATCCAGTTTTCTGAAGCGGCAATAGCAATGTTCTCTCTAGATTTTTTTTTTTTTTTTGTGGTACTGGAGATTGAACCTAGGGGCATTTTACCTCCGAGCTATACCCCCAGACCAATTTTATTATTATTGTTTTTTTTTTTTTTTTGCGGTACTAGGGATTGAACTCAGGGGCATTCTACCTCCGAGCTACACCCCCAGCCCTACTTTTTATTCTTTATTTTGAAACCGAGTCTAAGTTGCGGAGTGCCTCACTAGGTAGCTGAGGCTGGCCTCGAACCCGGATCCTCTGGTCTCAGCCTCCTGAATGCTGGGATTACAAGCGTGCGCCACCACGCCCGGCTCCAATTTTATTATTTTTTGAAACAGGGTCTCACTAGGTTGATGAGAGTATCACTACTTGCTGAGGCTGTGATCCACCTGTCTCAGCCTCCCAAGTACTGGGATTACAAGCATGTGCCATCAAGCCCAGCTCTATTTGAAATTTTTTAAGAGTTAAGATTCTTGGCTTTTCACTATAACCCTTACCAATGTATAAAATCTGTAATGTATGTTGTATGTTAGTCACAACGTTCATGTATTCCAAATATTTTTGAGGTAAACTGCTATTTAGCAAAAGTAAGTTACCAAAAGTCACATAGGTAGTTCATGATACAACTAGTATTCAAACCCAAGCTTAAGGATTCCAAAGCCTGACCTTAGAAATGTTACCTCCAAAGTCGGGCGTGGTGGTGCACGCTTGTAATCCCAGCACTTGGGAGGCTGAGACTGGAGGATCCGGGTTCGCGGCCAGCCTCAGCTACCTAGTGAGACCCTCTGGAACTTAGTGAGACCCGGTTTCAAAATAAAGAATAAAAAATAGGGCTGGGGGTGTAGCTCGAAGGTAGAATGCCCCTGAGTTCAATCCCCAGTACCGCAAAAAAAAAAAAAAAGAAATGTTACCTCCAACCTACTCAAATCTTGATTTTTCATGAAGTCCCAACTCATAACTCTCCATAAATCTTTTCCTATTTCACCTAAATTGGAAATAGCACTGATGATATGCATCACATATTTTACTGATTACCTCTGTCATATCATTAACTGTTTCATGTTACCTGATTATAACATAAATGATCAACTACTGATGGAGCCCTTTCAGTAAAAGCCCCTCAGAGATCATACTGTATTGATTAGTGTGCTAGTTTAATATTACCAGAGGCTAGAGAAGTAAATATGATTTCAGAGGCTAAAGAAGTAAATATGAATTGGCTTATTTTACTATTTCTCCACAGAATCTTAAGCTGTTTTAATTTGCCTTAAGTTGCTGTATAGCCTCAGAAGCCACTAAATGTCTGAGACTTTTATACTCTTCTAGTTGCTATTAATTTGTTCTTTTTAGTTGTAATCCTTTTTTTTTTTTGGTATTGGGGATTGAACCCAGGGACATTCTACCTCTAAACTACATCCCCAACCCAGCCCTATTTTTTTTTTTTGGCGGTACTGGGGATTGAACTCAGGGGCATTCTACCTCTAAGCTACATCCCCAGTCCTAGTTTTTACTTTTTACTTTGAAACAGGATCTCACTAAGTTGTGGAGGGCCTCAGAAAGTAGCTGAGGCTGGCCGCAAACTCGGATCCTCCGGTCTCGGCCTCCCATGTACTGCGATGACAAGCATGCGCCACCATGCCTGGCTTTCCTATTTTTAATTAATTAATTTTTTATTTGCAGTACTGGGGGTTGAACCCAGGGGCATTCTACCTCTGAGTTCTACCTCCAAACTCAATTTTTTATTCTTTATTTTGAAACAGGGTTTCACTAAGTTGCAGAGGGCCTCACAAGTTGCTGAGGCTGGTCACAAACCTGTGAACCTCCTGGCTCGGCCTCTCAAGTACTGGGATTACAAGTGTGTGCCACCATGCCCAGTTCCTATTTTATTTTGAAACAAGGTCTCACCAAGTTGCTGAGACTGGTCTCGAAGCTGCTATCCTCCTGTCTCAGCTTCCCAAGTACTGGGATTACAGGCATGTGTCACCATGCCTGGCAGTTGTGATCATCTTTGTTCTCCCTTCATTCTTCAATTGCCTCTCTGTTTCTATTCCTTCACCTAATACAGCTCTTCCCACTGGCAATATTTCAGTTTAGAATACGCATCAGCAAACTATGGCTCACAGGCCAAATCAAACCTGCTGCTTATTTTTATTAAGTTTTATTTGAACATAGCCATGTTGAATGTGTGTATGCATCGTTTACAGATACTTTTGCACCACAATGGCAGAATTGACTAATTGCAACAGAGACCACATGGCTTGCAAGGCCTTAAATATTTAGTACCTAGCTTTTTATAGAAAATATTTGCCATACTGTAGCTTAGAGAGCCAAGCATGGCGGCCCACACCTGTAATTTCAGTACTTAGGAAGCTGAGACTGGAGGATTGCAGGTTTGGGGACAGTCATAAGCAACCTAGTGAAACCCTGTTTCAAAATAAAAAATTAAGCCAGGTGTGGTGGTGCACTCTTGTGGTCCCAGTACTGTGGAAGCTGAGACAGGAAGATTGCAGGTTCAAGACAGCTTCAGCAAGCAGTGAGACTCTCATCAACCTAGTGAGATAAGAACATGTTTCAAAATTTTTAAAAATAAAAATAAAAATAAAATGAAGCCAGGGGTGTAGCTTGGAGGTAGAATGCCCCTGAGTTCATCCCCAGTACCACAAAAAGATAAATAAATAGGAATGAAGGTCTAGCTCAGAGGTAGAACGTTTCTAGGTTCAATTTCCAGTACCACAAAGCAAAACAAAACCCTATTTTAGAGGAAGCACAACTGAAACTCAGACAGATGAGGTAATTTGTTCAAGCTGGTAACTCACAGAAGCAGAATCAGTTATATTCATTTATAAGGATTTTAATTTATGGATTCTGAAAGTCATGGCACCTTTCAAAACAGTTTTTCTCTACATTAGTGTAGGGTTCCTTAAGACTTTAGTAGTCTTATGCAATCAAATAGCTTAACTCTCAAAAGCAGTCATTAGAAAAGCAGAGTATAACTAATCTCAAGTACCCAGTGCGGACACTGGGAGGTCTGGACCATGAGGTCTGGCTCTGACATCTGGCTGGAGAGGACTGAGAACAAAGGGTACCAATATAGTGTGAAAGAAAGAGGAACACCACTTGACCATTATCTTGCCCCAAGATGACCTAGTCACTAGCTCACCAAACAGTGGCATACATGGCTACTCTTGTAAACCCCCTACCCCATGTTGGTCAGCTGCCTGTTCCTTGCTGTCCAGTTGTGTTTTATTTGTCCCCATATACCCCAATACCCAGTGGTATTACAGTTTTTGGTAATCTACAGGTTAAGCAGAGTCCTCCAGAACACTGGATATTTGTTGGGAGGAAAAAAGGCCAATCACATTTGTTTTGTTTCAGAACCTCCAAACTAATGATAAATGGAATTTGACTAATCATGAATCCAACTCAAGCGAAGCATGGTGGTATACTCTTGGGAGGCTGAGACAGAAGGACTGAGGCCAGCCATAGTAACTTTATTAGACCTTGTTTTAAAATAAAGTAAAAGCCGGGAATGGTGGCACACGCCTGTAATCCCAGTACTTGGGAGACTGATATAGAACTGAAGGTTCGAGGACAACCTCAGCAAGTAGTGAGACTCTCATCAACCTAGCAACCCTTTTTCAAAAGTAAAAATAAAAAAATAGGGGAGGGGGTGTAGTTTGGAGGTAGAATGCCCCTGGGTTCAATTCTTAGTACCAAAAAATAAAATAAAGTAAAGCTGCACATGGTGGCACACACCTGTAATCCTAGTACTTGGGAGGCTGAGGAAAAAGAATTTCAGGTTCAAAGTCAGTCTCAGCAACTTAGTGAGACCCTGTTTCCAAATAAAAAATAGGGCTGGGGGTGTAGCTTAAAGGTAGAATGCCTCTGGGTTCTATCCCCAGCCCAAATAAATAAATAAATAAATAGGGCTGAGGGTGTAGCTCAGAAGTAGAATGCCCCTGGGTTCAATCCTCAGTACCAAAAAAAAAAGAGAGAAAGAAATATAAAACAAAATAGGGCTAGGGGTTTATCTCAGAGGTAGAACATTCCTGGATTCAATCCTCAGTAACACACACACACACACACACACACACACACACACACACACACACACGAAGTCCAATTCAGCTACCTAAAGGCATCAGAGAGATACCAGAAATGAATATATCAATCTAATATATACCATATCAGAAAGTGGCCAAAGATTAAAAACAATACTAAAAAAGCTAATGGAACATAGATGAAGGCAAGAACAGGATTTCGCATCAGGTCACCAGGTTCTATCCCTTGACATGTCATCAATTTCTACAAATCTTAAAATGTAAAATACTAAGCCGGGCGTGGTGACACACGCTTGTAATCCCAGCATTTGGGAGGCTGAGACCGGAGGATCCAGGTTCGCGGCCAGCCTCAGCTACCTAGTGAGGCACTCTGCAACTTAGTGAGACTTGGTTTCAAAATAAAGAATAAAAAATAGGGCTGGGGATATAGCTCGGAGGCAGAATGCCCCTGAGTTCAATCCCCAGTACCGAAAAAAAAAAAAAAAAGTAAAATACTAGACTGGCATGGTGGCACACACTTGTAATCTCAGTAATTGGGAGGCTGAGACTGGAGGATCCAGGTTCGAAGCCAGCCTCCACGCTACTTAGAGAGGTCCTCCGCAACTTAATGAGACCTTATTTCAAAATAAAGAATAAAAAATAGGGCTGAGAGTGGAGATCAGAGGTAGAATGCCTCTGGGTTCAACCCACAGGAAAAAAATAAGTAAAATCCTATCCTAACTTGTATGGTTTTTTGTGTGATACTGGGATTTGAACCCAGGGGCATTCTACCTCTGAGCTACACCTCCAGTCCTATTTTATTTAATTTTTTGAAACAGGGCCTTGCTAATTTTCTGAGGCTGACCATGAACCTGTGATCCTCCTGTCTCAGCCTCCCAAGTGTTGGAATTATAAGTAGGTGCACAATACCCAGCTGTAACCCTAACCTTTAAATAGCAAATATAAGCAAACAATAGAAACTGGTTTTTCTTTTATTAGACAAAGTACTCAAAATAAAACTTTCTTACCCCCAGGCAGCCTTACCTTCAACAACATACACCTTAGTCAAAGGGAAGTCAATATTCTTTGCCATTACTTCAATTTCTTGTTTAAGCTTTCCCTCAGGCAGAGGTGTGAATTTGTCAAATAAAGGGGCAATATAATCAGCATAGATTGTGACAAGAACCTGAAAAGTAAATGTCAAAACAACCTATGAATATCTTCTTAAAGAAAAATTACTCATTATT
>PVLC010017509.1:16167-33674 GCA_004027655.1 Graphiurus murinus
CGCTTGTAATCCCAGCATTCGGGAGGCTGAGACCAGAGGATCCGGGTTCGCGGCCAGCCTCAGCTACCTAGTGAGGCACTCTGCAACTTAGTGAGACTCGGTTTCAAAATAAAGAATAAAAAAAATAGGGCTGGGGGTATAGCTCGGAGGTAGAATGCCCCTGAGTTCAATCCCCAGTACCGCAAAAAAAAAAAAAAAATTACTCATTATTATACAGATTCAATTATATTGAAACAATTATGTCTACCCCAAATTTTAGAACAGGAAACTTATTTGCTTTGGTATTTCCAGACAGTAAGAGCTAATATCTGTTTAATGTATTAAATCAAGATATTAGTAGAATAGCACAGTAAACTTGTCAATTTTATTTTAGAATATAATACTATTAAGAGCGGTTAAGATCTCTGCGTGGTAACAAATGGTCCTTTCAAAAACTATCTGGGGTATTTTTATTACTTCATAAGCTAATAATAACTGCAATTCTGCCTTTGAGAGTGCTTTTTAGGAATGAGGGCCAGTCAAGAATCATTAAAAAAAAGCCACGAGCTGGGTATGGTGGCACACATCTATAATCCCAGTACTTGGGAGGCTGAGAAAAGAGGGTCGCAGGTTCAAGGGCAGCTTCAGTAAGTAGTGAGACTCTCATCAACCTAGCGAGACCCTATTTTAAAATAAAAATAAAAAGCCGGGTGTGGTGGCACATGCTGTAATCTCAGTACTTGGGAGGCTGAGACAGAAGGATTGGGGTTTGTGGTTAGCCTCAGCTACTTAGTGAGGCCCTTCACAACTTAGTAAGACACTGTTTCAAAATAAAGAATTAAGAGCTGGGCGTGGTGGCGCACACTGGTAATCCCAGCATTTGGGAGGCTGAGACTGGAGGATCCGGGTTCGTGGATCCGGGTTCGTGGCCAGCCTCAGCTATCTAGTGAGGCCCTCTGCAACTTCGTGAGACCCTGTTTCAAAATAAAGAATAAAAAATAGGGCTCGGGGTATAGCTCGGAGATAGAATACTCCTGAGTTCAATCCCTAGTACCACAAAAAAAATAAAAATAAAAAAAATAAAGAATTAAGAATAGGGCTGGGGTGTAGCTCAGAGGTAGAATGCCCCTGGGTTCCATCCCTAGTACTGCAAAAATAAATAAATAAATAAATAAATAAATAAATAAATAAATAAATAAATAAATAAATAAATAAAATAAAAAATAGGGCTGGGAATGTAGCTCAGAGATAGAATGGCCCTGAGTTCAATCCCTAGTACCATAAAAAAAGAAAAAGAAAAAGAAGCAGCCATGCATGGTGAAGCATACCTCTGACAGCAGTACTTGAGATGCTGAGATAGGAAGATCATAGGTTCAAGGCCAGCCTTGGCAACCTAGTGAGACCCTGTGTTAAAATAAAAAATAAGCCGGAGCCGGGCGTGGTGGCGCACGCTTGTAATCCCAGCATTCGGGAGGCTGAGACTGGAGGATCTAGGTTCGCGGCCAGCCTCAGCTACCTAGGTAGGCACTCCCAAACTTAGTGAGACCCGGTTTCAAAATAAAGTAAAAAATAGGACTGGGGGTATAGCTTGGAGGTAGAATGCCCCTGAGTTCAATCCCTAGTACCACAAAAAAAGAAAAAAAGAAAAAAAAAAGAAGCCGGGCATGGTGGCAGATGCCTGTAATCCTAGTACTTGGGAGGCTGAGAAGGGAGTATTGCGGGTTCAGCAACTTAGCAAGACCCTTTGCAACTTAGTGAGACCCTATTTCAAAATAAAATAGGAATGCCAGGCGTGATAGCTTATACTTGTAATCCCAGTACTTGAGAGGCTAAGACAGGAGGATTGCAGGTTTGCGGCTGGCCTCAGCTACTTAGTGAGGCCCTTTGCAAGTTAGTGAGACCCTGTTTCAAAATACAGAATAAAAAATAGGAGTGCACGCTTGTAATCCCAGCATTTGGGAGGCTGAGTCCGGAGGATCCGAGTTCACGGCCAGCCTCAACTACCTAGTGAGGCACTCCGCAACTCAGTGAGACTCGGTTTCAAAATAAAGAATAAAAAAAAAAAAAATAGGGCTGAGGGTGTAGCTCGGAGGTAGAATGCCCCTAGGTTCAATCCTCAATACTGAAAAAACAAAAAATAAAATTGGGCTGGGGGTGTAGCTCAGAGGTAAGGTTCAATCCCCATTACCACAAAATTAATTAATTAATTAATTAATTAATTAATTAATATAAAATTGGGTTCAATTCCAGTACCACAAAAGAAAAAGAAAAAGTGACCAATGACTAGCTTCTAGGATCTGTAAAAGTCAGCATAAAGAGAAAAAATTCAGTCAACTTTCCATTCAAAGAAGCAGAAATTGGCTGGGTGTGGTGGCGCACGCTTGTACTTAAGAGGCTGAGACAGGAGAATCACAGGTTCACAGTCAGCATCAGCTACTTAGTGAGACCTTGTTTCAAAAATAAAGAATAGCCAGGCATGGTGGCCCATGCTTGTAATCCCAGTACTTGGAAGGCTGAGACCGGAGGATCCAGGTTTGCGGCCAGCCTCAGCTACTTAGTGAGGCCTTTCACAATTTAGTGAGACCCTGTTTCAAAATAAAGAATAAAAAAAATAGGGGTTGTAACTTGGAGGCAGAATGCCCCTGGGTTCAACCCCCAGTACCGCAAAAATAAACAAAGAAATAAAGAAGAAAGAATAAAAAATGGGGCTGGGGTATAGCTCTGATGTAGAATGCCCCTGGGTTCAATCCCTAGTACTGCAATTTAAAAAAAAAGCAGAAATTATCCAGCATGGTGTAATTCTAGTTCTTGGGAAGGCTGAGACAATCCTCAATACGACACACACACACGCACACACACTTTTTTTCCGTACTGGGGATTGAACTCAGGTCATGTGTGAAAAGCAAGCATTCTACTACTGAGCTACATCCCCAGATATATCTTTCCCCTCCTTTTTTTTTGAGACAGGGTCTCTCTAAAGTTGCCCAGGCTGCCCTCAAACTTGTCATCTCCTGACCCAGCCTCCCCAGTAGGGGATTATAGGTGTGTACCACCTCACTTGGGAAATATATATGAACATCTTTTTATATTTCATCAACTTAAGAACTATTTACATATTAATGAAGATTAATCTACAGTTATCTCACCAAGGAAATTTTGTAAAAGAAAATTAAATAATGATTTTACTCACCAGAGAAACAACTAATGTGAACAGCCAGGCATAAATAAAAAAATAGTCACCCCCAATTTTAATAATATAAAGTAGAAGCGAAGACACGGGCAATAAAATACACTGAGTGACAACAAATTTCTTGATTGCATCTTTCATAAAAAATTCCAAAGTCTGAAAAAAGAAAACATCACCACTATAAACTGAGAAAGTGGTTTTGCTTTTTAAATAACTAGTAAATAAATACAATAGATACATTATTAAATCAATTTTAAAAACTAACATGCAGTGAGATATTATATGACTGACACTAGAAAGCCTAAGACAATAAGTAAATCTCCAGCATTTTGTACTTTAAAATAAATTTGTTTAAATGTTACTAGCTGATAAACATTAAACATTAGTACTCCATGAGTCTATGGCAAGACTTTAGACTATAATCTTTACCATATCCGTAGTTCCTTTTTTCTCAATTAATTCATACTCTAAAACAGCAAATTATGTTTAAATTACTAGGACAGGACTAAAGCACAGAAAATCTTCATGTTAAGAAAAAAAAAAAAAACAATTTTATTCTTTATTATACCTGATGATTGAAACCATGCTTTTCTTCTATCACAAATGTATTATAAAGACTCCATGGCAAACCAGTCAATGCACTGAAAAGTGTAGCCAATAGCAGAAACACCAAGGATTGAGTGATCTAAGCATAAGAAGAAAAAAATGGCAGTTTTTAATAGTGTAATATTATCTCCCCCACAGCCCAGTACTGGAGATTGAATACAGGGGTGTTTTACCACTAAGCTACATCCCCAGCCCTTTCTATTTTTTATTTTGAGATAGGGTCTTGCTAAGGTATTAAAGTTCGCCTTGAATTTCTGATCCTCGTGCCTTAGCTTCCCAAGCAGATAGAAACAAATTAGTAAGTATTTGCTGAGTACTTATTCTATTCCAAGCCATGTGCTTGATGCTATGGGTAATACAAGGACTGAAACATCATTCTTGTCCTCAGAAAAAGTTTATTTGCAAGGGAAGAAGTAAAAGAAGAATAAAACAAGTTGGGCATGGTGGCACATGCTTGTAATCCCAGTACTTGGGAGGCTGAGATAGGAGGATTGCAGGTTCACAGCCAGCCTCAGCTACTTAGTGAGGCCCTCCGCAACTTAGTGAGACCTTGCTTCAAAATAAAGAATAAAAAATAGGGCTGGCGGTGTAGCTCAGAGATAGAATGCCCCTGGGTTCAATCCCTAGTACCACAAAAAAGAAGAAGAAAAACAAGAGGAGGAGGAGGATAGCGACGACAATTCCTCTTTTATTAAACAGGCACTATATAAGAGTAACTGTAAGTCATATAGATAAAATGGTTAAAAGAATTCAGAAAAGAGACAGTAACATATACTGGTGAATACAAGGAGTGCTTACAAAGCTGATGAGACTTGGGATGCCACTTTTATTTTTTTTATTTTTTATTTTTTTGGCGGTACTGGGGATTGAACTCAGGGGCATTCTACCTCCGAGCTACACCCCCAGCCCTATTTTTTATTCTTTATTTTGAAACCAGGTCTCACTAAGTTGCGGAGTGCCTCACTAGGTAGCTGAGGCTGGCCGCAAACCCAGATCCTCCAGTCTCAGCCTCCCAAATGCTGGGATTACAAGCATGAGCCACCACGCTCGGCTCGGGATGCCACTTTTAAAAGAAAGAAATTACTGGGACAGAAAAGAGAAGAAAGGAGAAGGAACTTCAAGCAATTTACAAAAGTATGGAGAGAAAAGAGCACCTGGGAAGATGACAAGATACAGGCCTGGAAGGGATCTAGAACAGAAACTTATAATGGAAACTCAAGCTGGAACAGGGCAGATGGGGTAGAGTGTGCTCAATTTTTCACAAAAAGTCAAAATACAATAGGGAAAACTATCCTCAAGAATTACTTTAATTGAGTCAGACATAGTGGTGCATGCATATAATTCCAGTACTTGGGAGGCTAAGACAGGAAGATCATAGGTTCAAAACCAGCCTCAGCAACTTAGTGAGTCTCTCAACAACCTAGAGAGGCCGTGTTTCAAAACAAAAAATAAAAAAAGGGCTGAGAGTGTAGCTTGGAGGTAGAATATCCAGTAAACACACACACACACACACACACCCCACCTTTAATTGCCTTTAAATGGGCCCTCAGTAGTTCAAAAGCCAAGAATTGGCTGGGTGTCGTGGCACATGCTTGTAATCCTAGTACTTGGGAGGCTGATAGGAGGATGACAGGTTCAAAGCCAGCCTCAGCATCATAGAGAGGTTTTCAGCAATCTAGTGTGAGACCCTGTTTCCAAATAAGAACTAGAGCCGGGCGTGGTGGCGCATGCTTGTAATCCCAGCATTCGGGAGGCTGAGACCGGAGGATCCGGGTTCACAGCCAGCCTCAGCTACCTAGTGAGGCACTCCGCAACTTAGTGAGACTCGGTTTCAAAATAAAGAATAAAAAATAGGGCTGGGGGTGTAGCTCGGAGGTAGAATGCCCCTGAGTTCAATCCCTAGTACCACAAAAAAAAAAAAAAAAAACAAATAACAACTAAAATTGGGCTGGGGGTCTAGCTCAGAGGCAGAATGCCTCTGGGTTCAATTCCTAGTACCAAAAAAAAAAAAAAAAAAAGACAAGAATTGAATCATCCAGTTTCTCTTTCTAAACTTTTTCCAGGAACAATGAAGGACAAGGTCTAATACTTGAAAGAAAATGTAAAGGAAGAGGAAAGGGCAGTGAAGCAAATAGATCTTTTTTCTCTTCCCCTCATTACCCTGCCACTCTCTCTTGCCCCACATGTAAAACTGAATACTGTGAAGGTGAATGTGAACATACCATACACTTAACAAGGTGTATTTTTTTGTTTTGTTTGTTTTGTTTTTGCAGTACTGGGGATTGAACCCACGGACATTCTACCTCTGAGCTACACCCCCAGCCCTATATTTTATTATTTATTTTGAAACAGGGTCCCACTAAGTTGCAAAGGGCCTCACTAATTGGCCGCAAACCTGCTATCCTCCTGTCTCAGCCTCCCAAGCACCAAGATTATCTGCACCACCATGCCTGGCATAACAAGGTATATTTGATTTGAAGCAAAGATGTGGCCAATGTAAGTTTCTAAACATAGGAGAAAGGGGTCGGGGGGAGATATGTCTGACTATAACATGCAGGATGGTTTATTCTAACACTTGTTCCCAGAGAGGAAATAGGAACAATTTTTAAAAATAGACTCTAGGACTTTCCTCAGGACTAGTGAATCAGAAACCTATGTTCCAAAAATGAAATCATACTATACAGATTGTGTGAATACCTGCTTCTCACTTTACAACATATCATGACTATCTTCCCATAACAATATATATCTACGTCTTTATTGTTAATGGTTCTAGAGTATTACACCATATAGGTGGACACTTGTGCTGTTTTCTTTTTTTTTTAATTTGCGGTACTGGGGATCGAACTCAGGGGCATTCTACCTCTGAGCTACGCCCTCAGCCCTATTTTATTTTTTTTTTGCGGTACTGGGGATTGAACTCAGGGGCATTCTACCTCCGAGCTACACCCCCAGCCCCTTTTTATTCTTTATTTTGAAACAGAGTCTCACTGAGCTGCGGAGTGCCTCACTAGGTAGCTGAGGCTGGCCACGAACCCGGATCCTCTGGTCTCAGCCTCCCGAATGCTGGGATTACAAGCGTGCGCCACCACGCCCGGCTCCTATTTTATTTTTATTTTGAAACATGGTCTCACTAGGTTGCTGAGAGTCTTACTACTTATTGAGCCTGTCCTAGAACCCGTGATCCTCCTCTCTCGGCCTCCCAACTACTGGGATTACCACCATAACTGGCTTATTTTATTTTTTGAGACAGGGACTCACTAAGTTGCTGAGGCTGGCCATCAACATGTGATCCCCTTGTCTCAGGCTCCCAAGTACTGGGATTATAGGAGTGCACTACTACACCTAGCAACATTATGAAAATCTTTAAAAGTATAACCAAAGTAAAACAAAACTAAGCAAATAAACAAAACAAATTAACTGCAGATAGTTGTATGTTTCCTCTAAATAAAATAAAATAGATAAGGTGGTCAGGCCTGGTGGTGCATACTGTAATCCCAATACTTGGGAAGCTGAGGCAGGAAGATTGCAGGATCAAGGTAAGCCTCAGTAACTTAACAAGGCCCTCGGCAACTTAGTGAGACCCTGTTCCAAAATAAAAAATAAAATAGGACTGGGGTATAGCTCAGAGGTAGAATGCTCCTGGGTTCAATCCTCAGTAACACACATATATACACACACACACACAGAAGGTGACTGATATACTTCACTAAAGAGTGATAGGGAGCCGGGCGTTGTGGCACACGCTTGTGCGCATTTAAGAGGCTGAGACCAGAAGATCCGGGTTCGCGACCAGCCTCAGCTACCTAGTGAGGCCCTCTGCAACTTAGTGAGACTCAGTTTCAAAATAAAGAATTAAAAAGAAAAAAACAGGGCTGGGGGTGTAGCTCGAAGGTAGAATGCCCGTGAGTTCAATCCCCAGTATCACAAAAAAAAAAAAAAAGAGTGACAGGCTAGGTACTGTAGCACATGCCTATAATTCCAGCAACTTAGGAGGCTGAGGCAGGATTGATTGAAAGTTTGAGACTAGTTTTGACAACTTAGCAAGACCCTGTTTCAAAATAAAAAAAAATAAAAAGGGCTGGGCATGATGGTGCATGCCTGTAATCTTAGTACTTGGAAGACTAAGGCAGGAGGATTGCAGGTTTGAGACCAGCCAAAGCAACTTAGCAAGACCCTGTTTCAAAACAAAAAATAAAAAGGGCTAGGGATGTAGCTTGGAACTCTGGGTTCAATCTCCAGTATCACAAATAAATAAATGAATACATACATACATACATACATACATACATACATAGGACTAGGGATGTAGTTTAGTAGTAGAATGCCACTAGTTTCAATCTCCAGTAAACCCCCCTCCCAGAAAAAAAAGTGATAGAGGGATGCTATTTCAGATGGAATGGTCAATGAAACCCTCTCTGAGAAAGTGACATTTAAAAAGAGAACTGAATAAGGAGCCAGCCATGATGATGATATGAAACCACCATAAATCATTTCTGAAACAAGGCCGAGAATTTATAAACAAACTGTCATACCACTTATGGCAAGCCAGACTCCAGAGCCTGTGCAGATTGCCTAAGCAGAAGATTGCTCAGGAAGAAGTCTTAAAAGAGACTGTCTAGCTGGGTGTGGTGGCACATGCCTGTCATCCTAGTACTTAGAAGGCTGAGACAGGAGGATTGCAGGTTTGAGGACAGCCTCAGCAATTTAGCAAGACTCTCAGCAACTTAGCAGGACCCTAAAAGGGGTTTTTATTTAAAAATAAAAAAAGGTAGGGGTGTAACTTGGAAGTAGAATATCTCGAGTTCAATCCCCAGTAAAACACACACACACACACACACACACACACACACACACACACAGAGTCTGGCCCCCTTAGAAAAGGTATACAGAAAAGGGACATTGGGTGTCTAGAATATACTCATCAGCCCAGTGTACCTACACACCTAGGAGATCCATGATTTCAAATAAACCATCAGGAAGGAGGTAAAAGATTTGGCAATTTCCAAGGTAAAGTCAGGAAGAAATGCTATAGTATCTATTACAGACAGAGAGTCATGGATTTAAAATTTTGTCCAATAAATGCAGTTCCTGGAAGGGTGGATGGTCAAATGAACCAGCTTGATGGAAATTCTAAAAAACAGACTCTCTGTCTTTGTGTGAGGTATCTACTAAATGTGTGTGACCTGGAAGTATCTGCTTAATGTGGGTTTAACAAAAATTCATGCTTCCCCTTTCATTGCACAGATTTGTTCCTAAGAAGCAGCTCTAACCAGACACTACATTTCCCAGATCCTTTGCATCTGGGTAAGACCAAATGACTGGTTCACAAATTAAATATGAATGCAAAGGACAGGTATCACTTTGGAGCTAGGGAAGTTAAGAAGAGAGTATACTCTCTTTGGAGCACTAGACAAAAAAAGAACTGGGTCTCTCGCTTACCACATGGAACAAAGTCACCTACTAACTAAAAATACTCACTCATACCAAGCTGTTACATGATTGAGACATAAATTACTATGGTAAGCAACTGAAAATTTGGTGTTACAGTAACTAGCACAGGCCAATACATGGGCAGACAAGGACTATGCAGACAGAGAGGTAAGTGTAATGATGGCAGGAGCCAAAGTTAACTTTGTACAAAGCTTGCCAAGAAAAAAACAAATTCTGACAAATATATGCTAATGAATCACATACCTCATATTCTGGTCCAAAGCCAGCATAACCACAGAACCGTCCAGAAACTTTCCAGAGGTAAGGGATTCCTCCGAAGAGAAGAATAAACTATAAAATAAAGCATACTTCGGTCACATTTAAACAGTACTAGAAACTAATCACCTTTTATATTTTTACTAGTATATTGAACTGATTTAACACCACAGGTCTCAACTATGACTCTGGAAAGAGGCAGCAGCATCTGGGATTGAGTTAGAAATGCAAATTATCAGGCCTCAATTCAAACCTACTGAATCAGACACTGGAAGTGGGCCCAGGTGAAGATGAATATGATGAACACTAACATTTAAAAATCATGTGTAGCCGGGCATGGTGGTGCACGCCTGTAATCCCAGTACTTGGGAGGCTGAGACTGGAGGATACGAGTTTGTGGCCAGCCTCAGCTACTTAGCGAGGCCCCCCCCCCAACTCAGTGAGACCCTGTTTCAAAATAAAGAATAAAAAAATAGGGCTGGGGGTGTAGCTTGAAGGTAGAATGCTCCTGAGTTCAATCCCCAGTACCGCAAAAAAAAAAAAAAAAAAAAAAAAAATCATTGTGTAAACTGGAAACTGGGCATGGTGGCACATGCCTGTAATCCCAGTACTTGGAAATCAGAGGCCAGCCTTGTCAACTTAGCTAAACCTTGTTTCAAAATAAAAAATAAAACAGGGATAGGGATGAAGCTCAAAGGTAGAATCCTTAGTATTGAGTTCTTATCCCTAGTACCACAAAATAAATAAATAAAAAGCATCATTTAAATAAGCTGCCTTTTCCCAGCATTTGGGAGGCTGACACCGGAGGATCCAGGTTTGCGGCCAGCCTCAGCTACCTAGTGAGGCACTCCGCAAGTTAGTGAGACTCAGTTTCAAAATAAAGAATAAAAACTAGGGCTGGGGGTATAGCTCGGAGGTAGAATGCCCCTGAGTTCAATCCCCAGTACCGCAAAAAAAAATAAATAAATAAATAAATAAATAAATAAATAAATAAATAAATAAATAAATTGCCTTTTTTTTTTGGTACTAGAGATTGAACCTAGGGAAGTTCCACCTCTAAGCTACATTCACAGCCTTTCTCTCTCTCTCTCTCTCTCTCTCTCTCTCTTTTGTGTGTGTGGTACTGGGGATTGAATCCAGTGGCATTCCACCTTCAAACTATACCCTCAGCCCTATTTTATTCTTTATTTTGAAACAGGATATTCAATAAATTGTGGAAGACATCACTAAGTACCTGAGGCTGGCCGCAAACCTGTGATCCTCCTGTCTCAGCCTCCCAAGTACTGGGATTAAAAGCATGTGCCACCACATCCGGCTTTTGTTTTTTCTTTGAAACAAGATCTTGTTGTTGAGAGTCTCCCTAAATAGCTAAGACTAAAGTTGGGAGGCTGAGACAGAAGGATCACAGGTTTGAGGACAGCCTTAGTGAGTAGTGAAACTTTCACCAACCTAGGGAGACCTTGGTTTGAAATATAAAAATAAAATAGGGCTGGGGGTGTAACTCACAGGTAGAATGCGTCTGAGTTCAATCCCCAGCACGAAAAAACAAAATGAATAGTTGAGACTGGCCTGGAACCTATATTCCTTCTGTCTCAGTCTCCCAAGTACCGGGATTACAGGCTTGCATAGCTATACCTGGCTATAAATTGCTATTTTAAAGGCTCCCCTACCTCTGTGTTAATTGTAGCAAAGTGGAAATGCCTGAACAATCTTAGAAGTAAATAAACCTTGTTCTGAAAAGACTTGCTTATGTTTTGGCACCACTATCTGGCATATGCTTCAATTGTTGAGCTAATTGACCTGGGATGGCATTTTTCTTTCATCTTATTCCCAAAACTAATAAATAATGTAGAATTAAGGATTTATAATGCTTTGGGTGAAAGGTTAAAACACCTATTATTAAAAGTCCAGCTTTTAAATAAATATCAAGGGTAGTTTTAACATGAACTTTGAATGATTTATGAATGCACTTGGAAACTGCTTTACAAACCTTGTTTAATATACTTTGGAGACTAAAAAACAAAACACAGTGAGCTATAAACTTTCTCTATGTTGATTTCACTCTTGGGGATGTCCTAGGACAAGAATTAATGAGCCCGAGCCAAGTGGCACATGCCTAAAATCCCAGTACTTGAGAGGCTAAGACAGGAGGATCACAGGTTTGAGGACAGCCTCAGAAAGTAGTGAGACTCTCATCAGCCTATTGAGACCCTGTTTCAAAATAAAAATAAGCCAGGCATCATGGCACACACTTATAATTCCGGTACTTGGGAGGCTGAGACAGGAGGATTGCAGGTTCAAAACCGGCATCAGCAACTTAGCTGTTTCCAAATAAAAAAACAAAATATGTCTACGGGTATAGCTCAGAGGTAGAAGGCTTCAGCCCATCAGCACTGCTTCTAGTTGAGTTACAACACACTGCAAAGCTCTGACTTTATACAAGTATTCTCTCCACCTCTATCATCATGTAGAAAAAACCAAGCCAACCATAATTACCCAGCTATTGCCCATCTTTCCTAGAACTATTTACTACTGACAACGATGGGGATTGAAAATGCTTTTCCAGTCATTTTAAATGACTCTTTGGAAATAAGTCAAAGAATTTTTTAAAAAGCAAATATTAGGGCTGGGGGTATATCTCAGTAGTAGAGGCATGTACAAGCCCTGGATTTGATTCCTAGCACCAAACAGGATAGTGTCTAAATTCACCACCTCAATTTTCATCTCTCAGTGTGCCTGAGTTCCTCCTTGAGCCCTGTCCCTAAAAAAGTGCAGATAAGTTAACTAAAGCGAAATATAATCTACAATAATGCTGTCTTTCCTGGATTGGTTGAAAGGAATTAAGTTTTTTTTTTTTTTTTTTTTGCGGTACTGGGGATTGAACTCAGGGGCATTCTACCTCCGAGCTACACCCCTAGCCCTATTTTTTATTCTTTATTTTGAAACCGAGTCTCTCTAAGTTGCGGAGTTCCTCACTAGGTAGCTGAGGCTGTCCTCGAACCCGGATCCTCCGGTCTCAGCCTCCCGAATGCTGGGATTACAAGCGTGCGCCACCACGCCCGGCAGGAATTAAGTTTTAATAACAATCTTCAAGCTGGGCGTGGTGGTGCACATTTGTAATCCCAGTACTTGGGGGGCTGAGACAGGAGGATAGCAGGTTCTAGGACAGCCTCAGCAAACAGTGAGACTTTCATCAACCTAGTGAGACCCTGTTTCAAAATAAAAATAAAATAGGGCTGGGGATGTAGCTTGGAGGTAGAATGCTCTGGGTTCAATCCCTAGTGACACATATACACGCAATCTTCAATATCTCAGTAACTAAACCAATCTTATTGATTGACTGTGGTACTAGGGATTGAACTTAGGGGCATTCTACCTCTTAGCTATACCCCATCATCTTCTATTTTTCATTAAAAAAATTTTTTTTAGTACTGGGGGATTGAACCTAGGGACATTCTACCTGTGAACTACACCCCCAGCCCTTTTTATTTTTTGTTTGGAAACAGGGTCTTGCTAGATTGCTAAATCTCACTACTTGCTGAGGCTGGCCATGATCCTGTGATCTTCCTGTCTCAGCCTCCCAACTACTGGGATTACAGGAAAGCACCACCAAGACCAGCTTAATTTTTCGTTTTGAAACAGGGTCTTGCTAGGTTACTGAGAGTCTCACTAAATTGCTGAGGCTGAGCTGGGAGTGGTGGCGCACACTTGTAATCCCAGTACTTGGGAGGCTGAGACAGGAGGATCCGGGTTCGCTGCCAGCCTCAGCTACTTACTGAGGCCCTTGGCAACTTAGTGAGACCCTGCTTCAAAATAAAAGAATAACAAAATAGGACTGGGAGTATAGCTCACAGGTAGAATGCCTCTGGGTTCAATCCCCAGTACTGCAAAATAATAAATAAATAAATAAATAAATAAATAAATAAATAAATAAATAAATAAATAAATAAATAAATAGCTGAGATTGGTCCAAACCTGCAATCCTCTTGTCTCAGCCTCCCAACTACTGAGATTACAGGTATGAGCCACAATGCCCAGCTTAGACCAGTCTTAGATTAGCAAAAATATAATTAAAAAGTCAATACTGAAGCCAGACACAGTGGCACATGCCAATATTCCCAATACTTGGGAGGCTGTGACAGGAGGATCACAAGTTCAAGGACAGCTTCGGCAATGTAGGGTCTCAAGCAACCTAGCGAGACCCTATTTTTTTTTTTTTTTTGCGGTATTGGGGATTGAACTCAGGGGCATTCTACCTTTGAGCTATATCCCCAGTCCTATTTTTTATTCTTTATTTTGAAACCGAGTCTCACTCAGTTGCGGAGTGCCTCACTAGGTAGCTGAGGCTGGCTGTGAACCTGGATCCTCTGGGCGAGACCCTATTTCAAAACAAAAAATTAAAAAAGGGCAGCCAGACATGGTGGCTTATGTTTATAATCCCAGTATTTGGGAAGCTAAAACAGGAGGATTACAGATTCACTGCCAGCCTTAGCAATTTAGTGAGGCCCTCCACAACCTATTGAGACACTGTTTCAAAATAAAGAATAAAAGTGGGAGTATAGCTCAGAGGTAGAATGCCCTTGGATTTAATCCCTAGTACCAAACACACACACACACACACACACACACACACACACACACACACACACAAAAGGCAATATTAAAATGACTAATTTACTAGAAATAGCTGTGTATCCCCAAAACCAATCCAACTTTATTACTTTATTTTCCAAATCATTTACTAGACTTTTTTTGTGTGTGTGTGGCACTAGGGATTGAACCCAGAGGTATTCTACCTTTGATATACACCCCCAGTCTGATTGTATTTATTATTTGGAAACAGGGTCTTGCTAGGTTGAAGAGAGTCTCACTGCTTGCTGAGGCTATCCTCAAACCTACAATCCTCCTGTCTCAGCCTCTCAAGTACTGGGATTACAGGCGTGCACCACTATGCCTGGCTACTAGATTTTCTAAAATACCAACATTTAACTCTCTAGAAGCTGTGTTATTTTCATCACCTTGAGGAAATGAGAGCAGTTGCTAATAACACCAGTCTTAATATTTTATATTTCTCGAGCTGGGCATGGTGGCACATATCTATAATCCCAGTACTTAGGAAGCTGAGATAGGAGGATCATAGGTTCAAAGCCAGCCTCAACAACTTAGTGAGGCTCTTAGAAATTTAGGGTGACCATTTCAAAATTTAAAAAAAGGGACCTGGGGATGTAGCTCAAAGGTAGAATGCCCCTGGGTTCAATCCCCAACACACCACCCACATACACACACACACACACAATTTATATTTGTCAGGGAAAATTTTGTGATTAGCTAGACAATTGTTGCCTTTTTCTTTCTTTTTTCCATACTGAGGATTAAAACCAGGGGCACTCTATACCATTGAGTTACATCTCCAGCCCTTGAATGAAGGACTATTACTACCATACCACTTTTTTTTTTTTTTGCGGTACTGGGGATTGAACTCAGGGACATTCTATCTCCGAGCTATACCCCAGCCCCATTTTTTATTCTTTATTTTGAAACCGAGTCTCACTAAGTTGCGGAGTGCCTCACGCCGCGAACCCGGATCCTCCGGTCTCAGCCTCCCGAATGCTGGGATTACAAGCGTGCGCCACCACGCCCGGCTACCATACCACTTTTATGGATGAGAAAACTGAGGCACAGATGTGTTTTTGAGTAAATGTGATAGAGCTGATTTCAAACTCAAGCCACCAGAGCTCAGAGTTCACTTTGGATCTCTACACCATGCTTAACAAGTTTTAATTGTTCTTGGAGTAGAAAAAAAAAAAAATCATACTCTTTATGTATAAAGTAAAAATTTACATATCCACAGTGTAGAAACAGGTATACATCAGTGGTATTAAAATTTTATGAAGGGGGCAATTAGGGAAAAAAATGCATAATAAGGGGCCCCCACAGGAGAGATCATGGAAAAACACAGCCCTACACTACACAGCTTCTCTTCTTTCAGCATGCAGTTAGGACTAGTTCTCTGTTTTGCTAAGTAAAAAAAGGCATGCCATTCATTGTTTCATTGACTAAATATGAATTATGTGCTTATTATATTCTGGACAATAGGCATAAAATGATAAACAGACCTTAAAGGATTGCTTCTTTTTTTTCTTTTTTGATGGTACTGGGGATTGAACCTGGGGCATTCTACCTCTGTGCTATACCTCTAGCTCAATTTTATTTATTTATTTATTTATTTATTTATTTATTTATTTATTTATTTATACTGGGGATTGAACCAAGGGGCATTCTACCTCTGATCTTTTTTTATTTTTATTTTGCGGGGTCTTGCCAAATTGCTGAGGCTGGCCTTGAATCTGCAATCCTCCTGTCTCAGACTCCCAAGTATTGGGATTATAAGCATGCACCACCATGCACAGCCTTATTTTTTATTTTGAAATAGGATCTTGATAAGTTAGTGAAGGTCTCACTAAGTTACTGAGGCTAGCCTCAAACCTATGATCTCCATCTCAGCCTCCTGTGTAGTAGGATGACAGGCAGTGTACCACTGTGCATGACTCATTCCACAATTTTCAACTGACTAAGCAGTTATATTTCTGTCTGTTTTACTCACATCCAATACTATCAATGACAAAATTTAAGAAAGCATTGTACAACTTGTAAGTATGGTACCCTGTTTGTGTCATAAAAATATGAAAATGAAAAGAAGCATTGCAAAAGCATTAAACAATTTGAGAGACTGTTCTCTAAAAAGTAAATTACTCACAGTGCCTTCAACCTCTGAATAGAGTCCTGACCAGAAGCTGAAAGTGCTTTTATCCAGTTGATATAATCGAGACTTCTCAAATGTTTCAGAATCCATGATCTGTTCTAATTCCGGTGGTACATGAGTTGTTGTTTTATATATCCTTCTCTGAAATATTTTGAAGAAGACACTTTAACAAAACAGTCAATTGTTTAATAAAATAGTAATTTATGATCAAGCATTGAGTGGTTTATAGCATTTACTTGTCACTTCAGCCTATAAAGTGTGTTTCATATATACACAAATATTGCATTTGGTTAAGTACAATGACTACTGAAACAACTGATGCAGAAAAGTAAAAGCACAAGAGAAAACCAGGCTTGTTGACTAGGTAGAATTAAAATCAGGGAGCCGGGCGTGGTGGCGCACGATTGAAATCCCAGCATTCGGGAGGCTGAGACCGGAGGATCCGGGTTCGAGGCCAGCCTCAGCTACCTAGTGAGGCACTCCACAACTTAGCGAGACCCGGTTTCAAAATAAAGAATAAAAAATAGGGCTGGGGGTGTAGCTCGGAGGTAGAATGCCCCTGAGTTCAATCCCCAGTACCGCAAAAAAAAAAAAAAAAATCAGGGTTGTCTCACTCTTCAATTTGCACATGTAAACCAAAGTTGTAACATCACAAGGATGCCATTCATTCTAAGTATAATATACATTCTATAGTATAAAACAAATGCATGAGCCAGGCGTGATGGCACATGCTTGTAATCCAAGTACTTGGGAGGCTGAGACAGGAGGATCGCAGGTTTGCAGCCAGCCTCAGCTACTTAGTGAAGCTGTTTCAAAATAAAAAAAATTAAAAAAAAAAAAAGGGTTGGCGTTGTAGCTTGGAGGTAGAATGCCCAAGTTCAATCCCCAGTACTACAGAAACAAAACAAAATAAAATGCATGAAATGCATGAAAAAGAAACAAGCCAGGTGCAGTAATACACACCTATAATACCAAAACAGGAGGTTTGCAGGATAGAAACCAGCCTCAGCAACTTAATGAAGCCCTGTTTCAAAAAATAAAACAGAGCCGGGCGTGGTGGCGCACGCTTGTAATCCCAGCATTCGGGAGGCTGAGACCGGAGGATCCGGGTTCGCGGCCAGCCTCAGCTACCTAGTGAGGCACTCCGCAACTTAGTGAGACTCGGTTTCAAAATAAAGAATAAAAAAAAATAGGGCTGGGGGTGTAGCTCGGCGGTAGAATGCTTCTGAGTTCAATCCCCAGTACCAAAAAAAAAAAATAAAA